>JAXIVJ010004338.1:15000-84026 GCA_036785665.1 Chirona hameri | reverse complement strand
ATTTCTGTCTGAAGAACACACCAAACCATAACCACTCCACAATGCCCATACCTAAACTCTCGTCTGTCTGCTTCTTGGACCAGGAAACGCTTCCTGCGTACCACTTATATAAACAACCCTGAACTACTGGCCAGCGTCACCCACGCCACCACATCATCATCATCACAGTGGTCACAACTCACTGGGACGTCCGTGAGGCGTAACGTAAACGTGGCGGTTCCGGTGATTTACTACATACTACCCAGTGTCATTAGCGATCTGCTGGCCTGTTTACGATGAGGACCACCGGCAGCAGCCTCCGTGGCCCAGCCGTGACGTGACGGGCGATCAAAATAGACACGTGTCGCCGCGCGCGCCGTGTTTCCTCAGCGCCCCGGCCGCCGCTGCAGCAGGCCCAGTCAGCCCAGTCCCTGCAGCCCAGTCGGCCCCACTTAGAGGGCCGACAGCCGAGTGCCACCCCGCGGCGTCAGTCGCGCTGGAGTGCCACCCCGCGGCGTCAGTCGCGCTGGAGTGCCACCCCGCGGTGTCAGTCGCGCTGGAGTGCCACCCCGCGGCGTCAGTGCGCTGGAGTGCCACCCCGCGGCGTCAGTCGCGCTGGAGTGCCACCCCGCGGTGTCAGTCGCGCTGGAGTGCCACCCCGCGGCGTCAGTCGCGCTGGAGTGCCACCCCGCGGCGTCAGTGCGCTGGAGTGCCACCCCGCGGCGTCAGTCGCGCTGGAGTGCCACCGCGCGGCGTCAGTCGCGCTGAACATTGATCAGCTGAGGATGTTCCTAGCCAGCTTCTGAGGCGTGAGGGTGAAATGCAGCTGGCTGTCGGTGGTGGTGGGAGGGTGGAAGGCAGCTGGCTGTCGGTGGTGGTGGGAGAGTGGAAGGCGGCAGCTGTCTGTCGGTGGTGGTGGGAGAGTGGAAGGCAGCTGTCTGTCGGTGGTGTTGGGAGGGTGGAAGGCGGCAGCTGTCTGTTGGTGGTGGTGGGAGGGTGGAATGCATCTGTCTGTCGATGGTTGTGGGAGGGTGGAAGGCAGCTGTCTGTCGGGGCGCGAAAAACGCCCCCCCCCCCCCCCCCCCCCCAGCCAATGGCGGGTTAACTTTTGACTTTATTTCATGAAATATTCCTCTAAAGAACACATTTGTTCCCGCCTGAGCTGAAAATGTTGAACATTGTGCCAAAATGTGCCCCATGAATATTTAGGAGAAGTCAAAAAGTTTCATGGCTGCATCTTTACTCGTTTTGGAGGCAGAAGCGGAAAAGCCTTAGGGGTGGGGGTCGTTTTAGCCCCCCCCCCCCCCCAACACCGACACTAATAGGGTTAACGGGTGAACCACTGAACAGGTTGGCCATCCTCTATAGTTACAGCCAGGGCTGCGGAGTCGGAGTCGGAGTCGAAGTCGGAGTCGGAGTTGGTCGGAGTCGGCAGTTTTGACCGGAGTCGGAGTCGGAGTCGGAGTCGCTAAAATCTTACCGATTCCGACTCCGGCCCGGAGTCGGAGTCGACTTTTTGGCTATTGGCGATTACTTTGGTCGGTAGAATAGGCGTCGGCCTAGGGACATTAACTTTACATGGACCTTTCGAAAGAAAATGAGTGGAAACTGAATCGAGTGGAAAGTTTACTCAACTAGCGGTACATTTGCGCCTGATGTAGATAAGGCAATAATGTGTACGTCATCTGATGATGATTGGGGCTTTGGACGCACCGACTCTTACGGTCACACGGCATCCGACTTCGACTTCGACTCCGACTCCGCAGCCCTGGCTGTAACTATAGAGGATGGCCAACCTGTTCAGTGGCTCACCCGTTAACCCTATTAGTGACCTGCGCCTGCCGCCGTCGGACGTGCGCCGGTGCGCGGGGACGCTCACCGTCCCGCCCATACTCTCAGTGTGCGTGTGGTGTGCGAGACACCTGGCCTTTTCCGCTGCTCCGAGTGAGTCAGACACGTCGACGAGACACCAAGCCTACAGCACAGAAGGTTAAGTTACAAATGCTGAATTTTCGCGAATTTTAAGTATGTTATATTTTGCTCTTCATTGATTTCGGCACGGTTTTTTATAATTCACTTTGTGTTATTGAAGGGCTGTTTGTATTTTCTTAATCGTGCCACTGCATTGCAAGACCAATTCAAGAATATATTCTGAAGGATTATAGTGAGCAGAAAGAAGTTAAAATGTGCATTGCTGAACAACAAATGCACTGGGGACGCCACGCAGCCAGCACACGACCGACCTCTGACCGCTGCCAGTGCCGCGGGGGCACGGCTGGTTCACCGTCGCCCCGGAACCCTGATGGAGTCCGCGGTCCGACCCTGCTGGTGACGTCACAGCCGGTCAGGGTCGGCCTGACCTTGAACACTGTTGGTTGATGTGACGCTGGTTTCGTGTCGCCGGCGCCATTGGGGTGTGGCGACCGAAGCTGTGTGTGCTGTTTTCAGCGTCTATAATTTTGCCATAATGCAGCGGCACTGGTTCTCGTCGACGTGTGTGTGATAAATTGTATGTAAGTTGTTTTTAATTCGAACTGTGAGTTCCCTCTAACATGATGACGCGGCATTCAGAATAGCCATTGTTTGTGATGGAGAATGCTTAAACTGTCAAATACAATTCCATTTTAATATCATCGTGCTCGCTTCGTTAAGGAGATTCGAAACATACCATGGTGACCAGGTTACCCAAGTCCAATTCAAAATTTGACCTCAGGTCAAGGTAATTTAAGTTCATGTGGTGAACCAGGTATGTCGTGCTGCGCAATGTCGGACGCGTCTCGACGAGACATACACAGTGGTGCCGGTCTCACGTTCTTATCTTCACTTTATTCCGCCGCCTGCAGGCGAGCGCGACTGGGCTGGACGCGCGGCCAGCACGCCCGTGCTCGGGCGGCGTAGCATTGTTCTCCATACTAAAAACAAACGGAAACAAATAGATGGCATTGCAGATATTGCTTAGCATGCGATTGGAGAACGGATATAGGCCGGAGTCGGAGTCGGAGTCGGAGTCGGAGTCGGAGTCGGAGTCGGAGTCGGAGTCGGAGTCGGAGTCGGAGTCGCTAAAATTATGTCGACTCCGCAGCCCTGGTTACAGCGATGCAAAAGAGGGCAGCACGACAATTATTTGATCGCCCCAAATAACTCAACCTTTTCATCAAGCTTTCATCAAATCTAGCAGGAGCATCACATCTTCCGTTCCGGGCATCACATCTTCTAGAAGGGACATCACATCTTTCAATAGGGACATCATATATTTTCCAATAAGGGCATCACATCTTCCAGCAGATGCATCACATGTTCCACTCGGCCATCACATCTTCCACTGGCGGCATCACATCTTATACAAGGGACATTGCATCTTCTAGTAGGGGCACCACATCATCCACTAGGGGCACAACATCTTCCACTAGAGGCGTCACATCTCTCAATAGGGACATCACATCTTCCAGTAGAGGCACCACATCTTCCACTAGAGGCACAACATCTTCCACTAGGGGCATCACATCTTCTAAAAGGGACATCACATCTTCTAAAAGGGACATCACATCTTCCACTAGGGGCATCAAATCTTCCACTAGGGGCACACTATCTTCCACTATGGGAATCACAGCTTCCACTAGGGCCATGACATATTACACTAGTGACTATTATTACACTCTTCCACTAGGGGCATCACATCTTCCACTAGGAGCAATACATATTCCACTAGGGGCATCACAACTTCCTGTAGAGGCATCACAAATTCCACCAGGGGAATCGCATCTTCTAGAGAAGGGGCATCACATTTCCCAACAGGGCCCCAACATCTTCCACTAGGGGCATCGCATTTTCCAGTAGGGGCATCGCATCTTTCAATAGGGCACCACATCTTCCACTAGGCAGCACAGCTTCCAGTTATAGGGGCATCACAACTTCCAGTGGGGCCATTACATTTTCCACTAGGGCATCACATATTCTTCTAGGGGCATCACATCTTCTACAAGGTGTATCTTGTATCTTGCACTAGGGGCATCACATCCTCCAAGTTCCAGTAGGGCAATCACAGCTTTCAGTAGGGGCATCACATCTTCCACAAAGAGGCATTGATCATCCACAAGGGGCATTAGGTATGTCTTCCATTAGAGGCATCACAGCTTCTAATAGGGGCATCACATCTTCCTGTAGGGGCATCACATCTTCCACTAGGTCATCACATCTTCCACTAGAGACACCGCGTATTCTAGTAGGGGCATCACATTTTCTAGTACTAGGGACATCACATTGACCTAGGTACTAGCGCATTACACTAGCGCATCACATCTTCCACTAAGGGCATCACATCTTCCACTAGGGGCATCACATCTTTCACTAGGGGCATCACAGCTTTCAGTAGGGGCATCACATCCTCCACTAGGGCATCCCATCTTCCACAGGGGCATCCCATCTTCCACTGGGGGCATCATATATTCCACAAGGGGCACCACACTAAGGATCATCACATCCCTCACTAGGGAATCACGCATTTCACAATAAAGCGGGTAGCTTGACACTAGTTTGGGGGCATCGTGTTCCACAAGGGACTTGAAATTCCATAAGTGGGGCATCACGATCCGAGCATACCGCATTTGCGGTATTTGTGGCATAGTAGCTACGCCCTTGGGTGGTGGGGGGGGGGGGGGGGACCTGTTGAAGACGATGGAAGGTCGACGACGTGAAGCCTCGTGAACCCACCCAGTCTGTTTACATGTCAGAAGTCAAAAATAGCGCCTATGTCTAGCCGTCGGCTTGTGCCGGAACTGAGCACAGGACAGGGGAGGGAAGGCGGACAACCAGCCAGACAGCGCCGGCCGAGGCAGTTTCCCCAACGCGGCTGGCCGGTACATACATTCTGGCCAAATTGCCAGAAGTAAATTTTCCCAGCCCTGAAATGGCAATAAGCCGCCCGGGGAAAAAAAGAGTCAACAGCGGGCCGACGTCGGCCCGACGCCGTAACGGATTGAGCTCGGCAAAGCATCTCGGGCCGATGTCGGGGTAACAACGGCTACACGTCGGGTTAAAACGGGCCGACGTCGTCCCGATGTCGACCCGATGTCGGCATGCCGAGCTGCTTTCCGTGCCGAGATGCCGACCTCGGGCCGACGTCGGCTGGACCTCGGCTGGACCTCGGCATATGCGGACATATCCGACGTGAAGCCGACGTCGGCCCGACGTCGGCATGTTTACTGGGTAAGTTTATATTTACGTTTTTGTTGAAGGGTGGGATGTTGGACTAGGTCGACAATAAAATAGGGAATAGACCAAAAAAGAGCTCAGAACTACTGTTATAGTTAGCAGATGATTTTGAGGATGCTAGACAAAAATGCATGTTCATGTAAACAGTCTTCGTTGAGACCATCTGTTTCCAGAAGATCTATCATAGTGATTCGGGCTGGATGTTTCCGGGAGGCAAGGCCCTCTAGCCAGTAGCCACTACAGACCGTCTGGTCCCACTGACCGTCTGGTCCCACTGACCGTCTGGTCCCACTGACTGTCTGGTCCCACTGACCGTCTGGTCCCCACAGACCGTCTGGTCCCACTGACCGTCTGGTCCCCACAGACCGCCTGGTCCCACTGACCGTCTGGCCCCTATACAGTGTCTGCTCCCCACAAACCGTCTGGTCCCAGAGACCGTCTGGTCCCCACAGACCGTCTGGTCCCACTGACCGTCTGGTCCCTATACAGTGTCTGCTCCCCACAAACCGTCTGACCACTACAGACTATCACCTATACATAGCGGACCTAGCACTGGCAGATCCAGGGGGGGGGGGGCATTAGGGGCAACCCCCCCCCCCCCCACAGGAACATGGGGGGGGGGGGGAGCATTCAATAAAGTATGCCCACCGCGCTCCTGCATTAGCTGTAAGAAGTGATAATCAGGATTCTTTTATGAAAACGGAAGTTTTGTTCTCCAGTCTTGGAACTTAATCCGACCCCTACAGACCGTCTGGTCCCACTGACCGTCTGGTCCCTATACAGTGTCTGCTCCCTACAGACCGTCGGCTCCCTACAGACCGTCTGGTCCCCACTGACCGTCTGCTCCCACTGACCGTCGGCTCCCGACAGACCGTCTGCTCCCACTGACCGTCTGCTCCCTACTGACCGTCTGGTCCCACTGACCGTCTGCTCCCTACTGACCGTCTGCTCCCACTGACCGTCTGGTCCCACTGACCGTCTGGTCCCACTGACCGTCTGGTCCCACTGACCGTCTGGTCCCACTGACCGTCTGGTCCCACTGACCGTCTGGTCCCACTGACCGTCTGGTCCCCACAGACCGCCTGGTCCCACTGACCGTCTGGCCCCTATACAGTGTCTGCTCCCCACAAACCGTCTGGTCCCACTGACCGTCTGGTCCCACTGACCGTCTGGTCCCACTGACCGTCTGGTCCCACTGACCGTCTGGTCCCACTGACCGTCTGGTCCCACTGACCGTCTGGTCCCGACTGACCGTCTGCTCCCACTGACCGTCTGGTCCCACTGACCGTCTACTCCCTACTGACCGTCTGGGCCCACTGACCGTCTGGTCCCACTGACCGTCTGGTCCCACTGACCGTCTGGTCCCGACAGACCGTCTGCTCCCACTGGTCTCACAGACCGTCTGGTTCCACAGACCGTCTGGTCCCACAGACCGTCTGGTCCAACAGACCGTCTGGTCCCACTGACCGTCTGGTCCCGACAGGCCGTCTGGTTCCGACAGACCGTCTGGTTCCGACAGACCGTCTGGTCCTACAGACCGTCTGGTCCTACAGACCGTCTGGTTCCGACAGACCGTCTGGTCCTACAGACCGTCTGGTTCCGGGTCATGACTGGAACACCGTCTGGACTCTGGAGCGTGTAGACTGTGGAGTCTGGACTCAGTCTGTCAGCGGCCGACACTGCACCGGCGGGGGTCGGCCGCCGTGACGGCTGGTTTGTTTGTGCTGTCGGCCAGCTGCCGGACGCGGCGGGAGCCGGGGCCGGCAGGGCGGGTAGAGTCTCAGGAGCCGGGGCCGGCAGGGCGGTAGAGTCTCAGGAGCCGGGGCCGGCAGGGCGGGTAGAGTCTCAGGAGCCGGGGCCGGCAGGGCGGTAGAGTCTCAGGAGCCGGGGCCGGTAGGGTGGTAGAGTCTCAGGAGCCGGGGCCGGCAGGCCGGTAGAGTCTCAGGAGCCGGGGCCGGCAGGGCGGGTAGAGTCTCAGGAGCCGGGGCCGGCAGGGCGGGTAGAGTCTCAGGAGCCGGGGCCGGCAGGGCGGGTAGAGTCTCAGGAGCCGGGGCCGGCAGGGCGGTAGAGTCTCAGGAGCCGGGGCCGCTGGGCCGGTAGAGTCTCAGGAGCCGGGGCCGCTGGGCCGGTAGGGTGGTAGAGTCTCAGGAGCCGGGGCCGCTGGGCCGGTAGAGTCTCAGGAGCCGGGGCCGCTGGGCCGGTAGAGTCTCAGGAGCCGGGGCCGGCAGGCGGTAGAGTCTCAGGAGCCGGGGCCGGAAGGACGGGTAGAGTCTCAGGCGCCGGGGCCGGTAGGGCGGTAGAGTCTCAGGAGCCGGGGCCGGTAGGGTGGTAGAGTCTCAGGCGCCGGGGCCGGTAGGGCGGTAGAGTCTCAGGAGCCGGGGCCGGCAGGGCGGTAGAGTCTCAGGCGCCGGGGCCGGTAGGGCGGTAGAGTCTCAGGCGCCGGGGCCGGTAGGGCGGTAGAGTCTCAGGCGCCGGGGCCGGTAGGGCGGTAGAGTCTCAGGAGCCGGGGCCGGTAGGGTGGTAGAGTCTCAGGAGCCGGGGCCGGCAGGGCGGGTAGAGTCTCAGGAGCCGGGGCGGCAGGGCGGGTAGAGTCTCAGGAGCCGGGGCCGGCAGGGCGGGTAGAGTCTCAGGAGCCGGGGCCGGCAGGGCGGGTAGAGTCTCAGGAGCCGGGGCCGGCAGGGCGGGTAGAGTCTCAGGAGCCGGGGCCGGCAGGGCGGGTAGAGTCTCAGGAGCCGGGGCCGGCAGGGCGGGTAGAGTCTCAGGAGCCGGGGCCGGCAGGGCGGTAGAGTCTCAGGAGCCGGGGCCGGCAGGGCGGGTAGAGTCTCAGGCGCCGGGGCCGGTAGGGCGGTAGAGTCTCAGGAGCCGGGGCCGGCAGGGCGGTAGAGTCTCAGGGCCCGAGGCCGCTGGTCCGGTAAAGTCTCAGGAGCCGGGGCCGGCAGGGCGGGTAGGGTGGTAGAGTCTCAGGGCTGGGGCCGCGGGGACGCGGTTTGTGTCGCGGCGGGACCAGGAGCCGGTGGGGCGTAGGGAGTCGTCCGGTCGGCAGACGTCGGGCTGTGAGGTCGTTTATCTGGCCCACGTCCGGCTCGCGGTCGTTGCCGGGTCACAGTGTGTGAGGTCGTTTATCTGTCCCACGTCCGGCTCGCGGTCGTTGCCGGGTCACAGTCTGATGGCGGTGTCGTTGGGATGGAGGTCAGACTGACACATGGCGCCGCCGGGACCCAGCCGCTGTCCTGCTCGCGGTGGTTGCCGGGTCTGATGTCGGTGTCGTTGGGATGGAGGTCAGACTGACTGACACATGGCGCCGCCGGGACCCAGCCGCTGTCTTGCTCGCGGTGGTTGTCGGGTCACAGTCTGATGGCGGTGTCGTTGGGATGGAGGTCAGACTGACACATGGCGCCGCCGGGACCCAGCCGCTGTCCTGCTCGCGGTGGTTGCCGGGTCACAGTCTGATGGCGGTGTCGTTGGGATGGAGATCAGACTGACACATGGCGCCGCCGGGACCCAGCCGCTGCTGTATTTACCGAGAACTGCCCGCTCCGTGTCCGCCTTTATTGGACGGCGCGGTAGTTGGGTCGGTCATTTGTCAGGGGCGCCTGACGAGATAGCAAATGGTTTGACGATTTAAGGCGGACACAGTCACGAGCCCTAAACAAGAATGGAAATGAGAGGAGCTTTTAAGTTTGGTGTGAAACGTAGATGGGGTATTTGTGAATTATGTCATTGGTGTTTTAGCTGATGCTGCATATCATACAGTATTTTTGTTTTATCTTGCATTGTATTTTACAGCGTGCATTGACTGTGTTCAAACGACAGCCATTTTTCTGGACTGTACGCAAGAAATAATGGTAATTTTGTGATATTTGAACTAAATCACAAATTAATTCAACGTAACTCAACGAACATCGAAGAGACTGTTTAATTAACTTGTGACTATCACATTTAAGTTATTTATGTATTATGCTGCTGCAGTTCAGCCCCTCCAGCCAGTGACGGCGCCCCACAAAATGTTAAAGGCACGACGAGCACGTGCGGAAAGAGATCCCCCCTGCAAAATGTTCGCCAATATTGGTGGCGCCCCTGTCGACCGGGTGGCGCCCCTCAAGACAATGACCTGGTCCTTTGTGAATTTCTGCGCACGACACTGTGCGCCCCTCTCTCAAAATGTGGCGCCCCCTTGATTACAGGTCCGATGCCTTCCGAGGGCGGCATAAAGCGCTCTGAGGGCGGCGAGATGCCTTCCAAGGGCGGCATAAAGCGCTCTGAGGGCGGCGAGATGCCTTCCGAGGGCGGCATAAAGCGCTCTGAGGGCGGCGAGATGCCTTCCAAGGGCGGCATAAAGCGCTCTGAGGGCGGCGAGATGCCTTCCAAGGGCGGCATAAAGCGCTCTGAGGGCGGCGAGATGCCTTCCGAGGGCGGCATAATGCGGGGTGCAGTATGTACTGTGTGTGCAGTCGGCGCCCCTGCATGCCTCTCGGGGAGGGGGCGCCCCTGCGAGTGCAGGTGTCGCCCCTCGAGTCGTGAGTGCCGGCGCTTAGATCGGCGCACCCCTTTGGATTGGAAATGAGGTTTCTTTTGGACTGGAGATGACGACCCCAACCGCTGTGTCCTCCCCCTCCCAACCGTATCCATGGCTGGCTCAGCCTCGGGCCTCGGGCTCACACACAACGGCAGTGAGGCGATGACTGTCCTGCCAACGTTTGTATTATTTATATTTATATATTGTTTAAGAGTCGAGTGGATATTTATGAAACAGCGTTTCATATGTTTGCTAGCTTTCAGTCCAGATCTCATGTTTACTTACAGAGGTTTTCAGACATTACATTGATACTCATCTGATGTATACCAAATGTACTTGATTCAATGCTGTGAATATGTGGAGTGAAACGCATCGAGTGGAAGTCGATATGATCCGTTAAATTAGTCGCTCATTAGTCAGGAATATGTCCCTTGTTGATGTGCAATGCGCAGTCCTTGCATGAGCGTACCGCTGTGCGAGTATATGTAGTTGTCAAAGCCGTATTTTTTTCTCGATTGAAAACAAAAATCGAATTGCCCGCTGCGTAACGTCGACATTTAGATTCGATATTTATGTATTGATTCGTCGGGGCGCCCCTCTATGCCGGGGCGCCCCCTCTGGGCATCGCGCCCACCAGGGTTGTGCTCGACTCAGAGTCGGTGAGTCAGATTTGACTCAACTCCGACTCAAATCAACTTGAGTCAGAGTCGAGTCGCTAAGAAAAATAGGGGCTCGCCTTGAGTCAGAGTTGAGTCGCTTTAAAAAAATAAGGGCTCAACTTGAGTCGGAGTCGAGTCGCTTAATCAAAATAGGGGTTTGAGTTGTGTCAGAGCGAAGTCGCATGGATGTCGCTTGAGTCAAAGCTGAGTCACCTGGATGCTGCTTGAGTCAAAGCTGAGTCGACTCATCCTCTTACAAGTCAAAGTCACATCTGATATAACAAAAAAAGAATGAGAGCAACTAAATAATACAGGGGTCCAAACAATGTTCTAGAGTGCTTTTCAAACCCACATAAATCCATTTTCTGTCTGCAAAAAAAAACTTAAAGAGTACTTAACTCATCACAAACTCTGCTGACTGCTCCTTATCATAAGTGAAACAATACAATATTAAATATGTACATATAAATGATAACTGCAGTATATATAACCTAATAATAACCATTTCAACATAACATTCTGGAATGTGTATACGAACCAATTACCATGCGCGCCATTTATGTCTGAAATAAAAAGTTTGCATCACAAATTGATTGAGGTTAAGGTACTTTAAGAATGTTAATTCAACAACAGATCACAATTCACTTTGTTTTCTAACGCCAAAATAATAATGATCTCTAAAATCCTACAGTTATCACATGTCAGTTCACTCATTTTTAAATGGTTCGAGCGCGATTACTTTCTCCCACTCCACAACGACTTGACAAATATCAATCCAGGCCGTATCAATCATACGGATTTCCTTCCGCGCTGATGTATAGATCCTCAAATGTGTTGATGAATAGAGTGAGGACTGTGATTGGTAAGGATACTGGTCCACATGCTAGCACTAGCTACTAGCAGCTCACAAGTTACTCTGGGAGTGTCACATATGCAATCTCTCCAAATGACTGTTTAGACCAGTTCACTTGAAAATTCCATCCGCACTTTGTATTAATTGTATGTGCAAGTTTCAGGGCGGTTTTAAAGAGTATTATAAGTTATAACCATGTTTAATATACACGTGTCAAGATTCAAGGAGTTGTGCTACAATATTAACGACGTCATATTAGACTGTAGACTGTCAAAGACAAGCCACCTTTCAGTCTGTTGTACCATCAGCTGACTACTCTTTTCTTCGGTGTATTAGGGACCTCAAGAACAACATAAACTGGGTATAAACTGGGGAGTTGAACTACTGAACGGTTTATACAGCCTTGTACTGAACTAATACCAATTTTTTCCTTATCGAATGACATTAAGTATAATGGCGAAAAAGTGTTACAATCCAAAAAGTGTTAAAGTACAACATCCTGAAGTAAGTCAAAATGCATGAGTGATGTCAAAGTGTTAACTTCGAAGTGGCGGCTAGGGTCGGTGCCAATTGAAAAAGTAATAATTATAATTATCTTTGTCACATTATAAAGGATGATGTCAGAATTCAGATGATGTTGACATTCCACGGCAGAACATTGTGCACAGCTGCGGTGGAATTTTTTTTTGAGGAACGATACTATGAAGCGTTTTGTTGTGAGTTATCACAAGTCACAACATCCTGAAGCAATTGATTGGTTTGTCAACATTTGCGAACACAAATGGAGGGGGGGGGGGGGGGTGAAGCGTCAGCAAAAAAAAACTGTTGCACGGGGTGGAGGTAACAAATAATTAGAAAAACTGAACACTGATTTATAGTCGTTTGTCAGGGAAAATTTGTGGGATAATCCCCCTGGCTCAAGAATGTTGACGCCCCCCGTGGCGGAGTCCCTGCATTTAAGGGGTAAAACGCCTGGACCTCTGAACGATTACCTTTCCGGTACTTAGTCATAGTATAGTGGTAAGTCTGATGAGCTTGGCAACAGCAAGCTTCATTAATATTATTTTTGGATACAATGAGGTCTGAGGTGATGTTCATAATTTCAGTGTTAGGAATGCCCTAACGGCATTGCGATGATTAATATTTTTGTCTTAGCCAATCAGTAGTGAAATCCTCTGACATTTAGTGGTGCTTTACCAGCAACCAGATGCAGCAAACATCCCAGTCTTAACTGGCGCAGCCAGTCTGGATTTTGAAGTGAACGCAGCTTCTCTAGATCTAGTCATATTCATCTCATATTTGGACGTCATTGGCTATAATCAATCCTATCCTGATCGGACATGTGGCATGACAACGCTGCATCACAGTGTCTACATTGAGCTGCATCTTAGCGATCCTACACATTTATTTTGTATCAATGTAATCACTAACCAGTTCATAGTTATGTATTAGCCAGGTTTAGCTAACATCATCTCATACTGCTAGTGACTGAACCGCTAGCTCCTATATACATTTATTTTGTCTAACAGATGGTTTATCATTGTCAGGCTTTCAGCCAATCAAAACATTCCATTGCTTGGTCACAACAGTTTGGAATATGTGTTGAATTGTATTGAAGTTGAACGCTACAAATTACAAAATATTACATTTTTGTGGTTGGGGTTGGCAGTGGGGGAGTAACATGTCTGTGTGGCATATCCTTGTGAAACGCTGGTGGATGGTGTGGTTTAATTGAATTATACTAATGAGAAAGACATCAATATCGTATCATAGTGTATTGGCTGCTGTGCTTGTCTAAATGCAGTGTTCCTACTGCACTCTGCAGTCTGCAGTCTAGTGTCTATCTGACTGAGCAAAATTATGTAAGTAACTGTAGTGAGCTCGTGTATTGCCAAGCGACACGACCACACGCGGCGACGCTCCTGACACGTCTCTCTCCTACCAGAGCCATCCCACACAGGGGTGACCGGCGCACAAATAGCCGGAACGCCGCCGGGCCGGTCAGGCCCCTTCGCACCCCCGGCCGGCGTCGCCCTCCCCGCCGCCCAACGGACAATAGAGCCGGAGCGCCGGCCGGCGCGGCGGGCCGGTCCCATCCGCCCGCCACGCATACCGACAGGGGAAGTAGCCGTCCCGGGCAGGCACACGGCGCACACACTGACACACGACACTACATTACCCCCTGTTTCTAAAAAAACAACAATCATACAACTCTCGCAAGCGCTCCACTCACACACATAAAATACACAACGCACTTTGGCATAACATGACTATATACAGTCGCTGGGCAGGACCAGGCCATACCGGTCTGGTGGCTGTCTCGCTCGCACACCGCGTCCGTGTTCCGTCGGAAAGCCCACTGACAAGTCAGGCGGCTGTCCCGGGGCTGGCCGGACCGGGTCCGCGTCTGGGACGGGCAGCGAGGGTGGTCTCGCCTGCTCGGGACCTGCTGCTTGCAGCTCTCCGGCGCCGCGGGGAGCGCCGAATACGAGAGCCGGGTCGTCGTCGTCGTCCTCGTCAGTGGAGTCCACCGCCTCCTGGCCCGATCCGCGCCGGCGCCGCAGGCATCGGACGTGCCATGGAACACCGTCCACCTCTACCAGCTGGTCTGACACAAGGCGTGTGACAGTTCCCGTCCGTGACACATCAGTGCAGCGTGTCGTAGGTCCACGGCGTCGCATCCACACTGGATCGCCGACCCGGAAGCCTGCATCATGATCCTTTAGTCGCAGCTCGGGTGGTGGCCTGGTGCCGTCCCGTTCGGCGGTGACTGCTGGCAGGTCGCGGCCCACACGCTGGAACAAACCAGCGGCGGGCGCACTCTCAGAGCTCTGGCCGTCCCGGGCCGTCATGTTGTAGCGATGCACCGATTCGCCGATAGTGCATCCCTGGCGGGCTGCCATCACTTTGATAGTGCGGTGGTGACGCTCGACGATGCCATTGCCTCCTGCCTCGTGCACCGCTCTGAACCGTAGCGTGATTCCCCATCTTGCTGCGAATGCTGCCATGCCGCGGCCCCGGAACTCTGTTGCATTGTCCAGGAGCAGTTCTGCTGGCGCTCCGCGGTCCAGGAAGATGGCTTCGAGCTGGCTCGTGACTTCTACCGCGTCAGACCGGCGCAGCAGCCGCCATATCCCGTAGCGGGACGGACCACAATCTATCACGGTCAGATAGGACTGACCGCGGTAGTGGGTCACATCGACAGCCAAGCGCTCCCACGTCAGCGGCACGCTCAGCGACCCGTGTCGCCAGCGAGTCGGCGCTGGGTCGATTGACTGACACACGTCACACTGCTGTATAACAGCGCGCACAGCTGGCTTGGTAGCCCACATGTCACCGTCCCGCTTCAGGTACCACAGCGTGCGTCTGATGCCTTGATGGCCGGTGCTCTCGTGCACTGAGCGAATTCGAGCTGCGTCGATATCCGCTCGCCGGTCCGCTGCCGCCGCCACGGCCACTGTCGGGGGCTCCTCTGATCTGCCGGCCCGCAGCCACTCCTTCGGCACGCGGGTGAGTACGTCCGCCGGGTTCTGCTCTGACTTCACCAGCGTGACTGTCATTTTGAGCTGAAATTCTTTCACCAGCTCACGAATGACATCTACTCGCCGACGGATCAGCATCTCCCCGTGGGCTTTTGTTCTGAGACGCGAGCGACCGCTCAGGGCGTCACCGATCCACTTCCGGACGGTGGCAGAATCGGTGCGGAGATCGATTTCTCTGATCTCCCAGGCGATCGCCAGGTTGATACCACTGAGCGCTGCGTCCAACTCAGCCATGTTGATGTGCATGGCCGCTTTAGACTCCGGTCGCAGCCAGCTCGCGTCCTCTACAACGCCCCCTTCCTGATCCTCCAGAATAACCCCGGAGGCTAAACTGCTGGCGTCTGTCCAAACCACCAGTTTTCCACCTCTCAGCCTCCAGGGTCCGCGTGCTGGGTCGGCACAGGCCACTCGCTCAGCGACATGGCTGACCTGCACGCGCAGCTCCGGATCTGCTGTGGGGTCATCCCAGCCTTGCGTGAGAGCATTGACCCGCCGCTTCAGCCACGCTGCTGCCGGCCGCAGCCATCCCGCCACTGGAAGGTGGGAGACCAGCTGGCCACACCATGCAAACACCGCCCTGCGTGTTAGCGTCTCTGGAGGCGCGCCGACAGGATTGTCGCGGCACCACTGCAGCTCTCCCTCACGCGCCTTCACGCGAAGCCCCAGCAGGCGCGCTCCGTCAGCCGCGCGCTGTGGCGGCTTGCAGGCCAGTCCATACCGAGCGAAGTGTTCCACCACTCGCTCTGCGCTGACGACATCTTCGTCCACCAGAAGGTCGTCCACGTAGGGCAGCACTCCCCGGCTGACTGCCTCGTCCTGCTCCAGGGTCGCCCGCACCACAGCCTTCATGATGAGCGGAGCGACGTTCAGGCCGAAGCCGAGGCGTGTCAGACAGTACCGCCGCCCGTGCACCACTACTGTCTGATACGGCCAGAGCCGCCGGTCCAGTCGGAGCTGCAGATATGCCTAACGCAAATCCACTACCGCGATGCGGGAGCCGTGCCGCCGCCAGCGGCGGAGCTGTTCCGCACAGACGTCCGCGTCCGCTGTGTGGGCGTCGATGTGACCGTTCAGCTCCCGATAATCCAGCACAGGACGCACTTTTCCCTGATTCGGCTGCACCACCGCCATCAGCGGGATCAGGCCACGAGCCGGGCCGTCAGCCCGCTCGTCATAGGGCCGCAGCCATCCTTCACGGATCCAGAGGTCCAGCTCCTCATCATACGCCGACTGCACAGCCTCCGGCACAGCGTACTGAGTGACGTGATTATGCAGACGACCAGGGCCGCCGCCCTCCGCCCACTTCCACACCACTGTCCACTCGCCACTGTCGGCTTCAAACCGGGCTGTGAAGTCGGCAGCGTCCACGGTCACATCCTGGCTGCGCACGCCAGCCGCTGCCGCACAGAACTGCACATCTGTCGGCGTCGTCAGACTGATGCCGCCCAGGGCTGTGATGCCCGACATTCCCAGCACCATGTCCATGCCCAGCGGCCGGTCGGGCACAACCAGCACTGTGAGCGTCACTTGCCTGCCCCGGTGAGATACCGTGACGTCACCAGTGCCACTGCAGCGCAGCGTCCCGCCGTTCACGGTCGTCATGTTCACCGTCCTTGGCTTCCAGCTTCGACAGCAGCCCGCATAAATCAGCGTGTCCGTGCACCCTGTGTCCACCAGTGCACGGCACTCACGCCGATCGACGCTGAGCTTGACGACGGGAAGTGAGCGCGCTACTGGCTGGGAGACGGCGCTCGCGCTGGCGCGGCCTCCTGGGCGTTTGGGCAGAGCCTTGCGATGTGGCCGATCTTGCCACATTCCCAGCAGCGCGTTGACAGACGTGTCACTTTCCGAGCCGCCGGCTTGCGAGTCATGGCGGCTGCCACCGAGCCGCGCTCATCGCTCAGCACGGCCCGCGCTCGTGCGAGGATGCTCGCCAGGTCCAGAGCTTCCGCACGGGTGCCGGCCCGAATTGTGCTTCGGACCGTGTCCGGTAGACCGGCGATGAATGCACAGGCGAGAGCTTTGTCGGGCACGCCGCCGTACAGCGTAGCTAGCTGACGCAGCGCTGCCAGGTACACATCGGCCGACTCGCCGGGCTGCAGACGGCGTGTCGAGTAGGCGTCGTACGCGGCCAGTGGATCCATGGCGAACGCGTCATACAACGCGTCACGTACGGCATCAGCCGAGTCACGCACCGACTCTGGGATCTGCAGCCAGACAGCGAATGCGCCGCCGGTGAGCCGTGCAGGCAACACACTGGCCAGGTCCACTCCATGGTGCTTGCACAGCACCTCGGCGCGAGTGTACCACTCCACAATGTCCTTGTCCCCATCGAACTCTGGAATTAACCGAGAGTCGAAGCTCACGTGTCTGGTCACACCGGACTGGGCCATCGCAGGCGTCACACCACTTGCACTGCTCGCGGTCGCTCTCGATTTGGGCATCGTGCCGAAATAGCTTGTAGTGAGCTCGTGTATTGCCAAGCGACACGACCACACGCGGCGACGCTCCTGACCTGACACGTCTCTCTCCTACCAGAGCCATCCCACACAGGGGTGACCGGCGCACAAATAGCCGGAACGCCGCCGGGCCGGTCAGGCCCCTTCGCACCCCCGGCCGGCGTCGCCCTCCCCGCCGCCCAACGGACAATAGAGCCGGAGCGCCGGCCGGCGCGGCGGGCCGGTCCCATCCGCCCGCCACGCATACCGACAGGGGAAGTAGCCGTCCCGGGCAGGCACACGGCGCACACACTGACACACGACACTACAGTAACAAAAAGCCAGGAATTATTACTTTAACTTGTAACCGTAAGTACCTATTCAGTATTCATGAATACAGCACACCGGTTAGTGTTTCACAACTTGCTAGACTGCTATCAGTATTGACTATTGAGCTTGTTGATTGGTTTGGCAACTCAATTTTAATTAACACCTGCTTTACTTTTCAGTCCAGCTCAAGAACCAACTTCAAATAAGCTTCACTATTTCATATTTGCATCCTATCATATAGGACGATTAAAATCCATAGCAATTAACAATAGTGGTAAAGTAAAGATAAGTACCTGTGCTGGTGCGAAATAATAATAATAATAACAATAATAATAATAATAATAATAATTATTATTATTATTATTGTTATTAGGAACATATATATTTGAATATAGCTTACAATGCAGCTGGATGCAGTAGATATTTATGATAATGCAGTATTCATTAATGTGCCTTGATCCAGAGTAAATCAAAATAAGTGTTTACATATATGATATAATATTCTATAGAGTTTTTGCAAGTCAAATACATTTGAATCAAAGTCGTTAAGTTAGTTGAACTTGAGGTCAAAAATGAGTCGACTCAAGCAATTTTCACATGAGTCGAAGTTGAGTCGACTAAACAAAAACAAAGTCCCGCTTGAATCAGAGTTGAGTCGGGGGTTAAAGCAAATGAGTCAAAGTTGAGTCGACTAAAAAAAATTATCCCCCTCGCTTGAGTCAGAGTTGAGTCAGGGGTAAAAGCAAATGAGTCAAAGCTGAGTCGACTCAAAACAAATAATTTCCCCGCTTGAGTCAGAGTTGAGGCAGAGTCCCTTCGTAAATGAGTCAGAGTCGAGTCAGTCTAAAAAATATGAGTCGAGCACAATCCTGGCGCCCACCCTGGCAGTGGCCCACCCCCTCCCCCACTTTTTTAGAGGGCAGCGACGCCTCTGCTCATACGGTGTGCTCGGATATTTTTCTCGGTTATGGGTCTTGTTCCCGAACTAGAGAAAGCTTTCAAAATCAGAAGCTCTGTGGTATACCTATGGTCATCGGGAGCCAGATGGGTGCGCCATGTTTCGATAGTGGTTGTGTTAATCCGGCATTATGTAGGTATGCTGTTTTATTGAACATTTTGTGAGTTGTGACGTGTGCCTGCGGACTTAATGTAGTGTCTTAAGTATTCCAAGTATTCCATTGTTTGATTGAGCCCTGTCGTGGACCTGTTTATGTTGGGTCGGTACCCTGTTTTATTTATGTGTCTTTGTATTCACCTTATCAGCGACATAATCGTGTTTGTTGACATGCGACAGCACTGGTACAAGCAAACACCTACGCGCTTCGGCTTAAATACAACACAAACAGGCCACTTTAATTCCTCAGTTCTAGTTCATGGCAGTTGGTGGCTTAAAAATGGCATATAACAGTGTAATGACCTTGTATTATCAGTGGACACAGTCGTAGCTCAGCCAGTTTTACCATCGGTATAGTACAACCGTAGCTAGGTACGGTGTGGTGTGGTGTGGTGTGGTGTGGTGTGCTGTGCTGTGGTGTGGTGTGGTGTGGTGTGGTGTGGTGTGGTGTGGTGTGGTGTGGTGGGGTGGGGTGGGGTGGGGTGGGGTGGGGTGGGGTGGGGTGGGGTGGGGTGGGGTGGGGTGGGGTGGGGTGGGGTGGGGTGGGGTGGGGTGGGGTGGGGTGGGGTGGGGTGGGGTGTGGTGTGGTGTGGTGTGGTGTGGTGTGGTGTGGTGTGGTGTGGTGTGGTGGGGTGGGGTGGGGTGGGGTGGGGTGGGGTGGGGTGGGGTGGGGTGGGGTGGGGTGGGGTGGGGTGGGGTGTGGTGTGGTGTGGTGTGGTGTGGTGTGGTGTGGTGTGGTGTGGTATGATGTGGTATGGTGTAATGTGATGTGGTGTGATGTGATATAGTGTGATGTGATTTGATGTGATGTGGTGTGGTGTGACATGATGTGATGGAGTATGGTGTGATGTGATGTGATGTGGTGTGATGTGGTGTGTGATGTGTGGTATGGTGTGTTTTCACTGGGTGCGTGATGTGATGTGATGGTGTGTGATGTGAAGTGATGTGATGTGATTATATGGGATGTGATGTGATATGATGTGGTGAGATGTGGTGTGATGTGGGGCGATGTGATATGATGTGGTGTGATGTGATGTGATGTGCTGTGGTGTAATGTGGTGTGATGTGTTGTGGTGTGGTGTGTTGTGGTGTAATGTGGTGTGATGCGTTGTGGTGTGGTGTGGTGTGATGTGATGTGATATGGTGTGATATGGTGTGATATGGTGTGGTGTGGTGTGGTGTGATGTGGTGGTATATGTTATGATGTGGTGTGATGTGATGTGACATGGTGTGATATGGTGTGGTGTGGTGTGATGTGATGTGATGTGTTGTGGTGTAATGTGGTGTGATGTGTTGTGGTGTGGTGTGATGTGTTGTGGTGTAATGTGGTGTGATGGGTTGTGGTGTGGTGTGGTGTGATGTGATGTGATATGGTGTGATATGGTGTGATATGGTGTGGTGTGGTGTGGTGTGGTGTGGTGTGGTGTGGTGTGGTGTGGTGTGGTGTGGTGTGGTGTGGTGTGGTGTGGTGTGGTGTGGTGTGGTGTGGTGTGATGTGATGTGCTGTGATGTGTGATGTGCGATGTGATGCGATGTGGTGTGATGTGATGTGATGTGTGATGTGATGTGGTATGGTATGATGTGATGTGATGTGATGTGATGTGATGCGGTGTGATGTGGTGTGATATGATGGGGTGTGGTGTGGTTTGGTGTGATGTGATGTGATGCGATGTGATATGATGTGATGTAATGTGGTGTATGTGGTGTGGTATGTGATGTGTGGTATGGTGTGGTTGACACTGGGTGCGTGATGTGGTGTGATGTTTTGTGATGTGTCATGATGTGATGTGCCGTGATGTGATGTGGTGTGGTATGATGTGGTATAATTGGTTTGTGATGTGTCGTGATGTGATGTGCCGTTATGTGATGTGGTGTGATGTGGTATAATGTTTTGTGATGTGCCGTGATGTGATGTGCCGTGATGTGATGTGATATGGTGTGATGTGATATAATGTGGTGTGTTGCGGTGTGTTGTGAGGTGGTGATGTGGTGTGATGTGGTGTGATGTGGTTTGATGTGATGTGATGTGATGTGATGCGATATGATGTGATGTGATGTGTTATGTGGTGTGGTGTGGTGTGGTGGACACTGGATGTGTTGTGTAGTGTGATGTGGTGTGGTATGATGTGGTGTGGTATGTTGTGATGCGGTGTGACGTGGTGTGATGTGATGTGATTGTATGTGATGTGATATGATGTAATGTGGTATGGTGTGGCGTGGCGTGGCGTGGTGTGGTGTGGTGTGGTGTGGTGTGGTGTGGTGTGGTGTGGTGTGGTGTGGTGTGGTGTGGTGTGGTGTGGTGTGGTGTGGTGTGGTGTGGTGTGGTGTGGTGTGGTGTGGTGTGGTGTGGTGTGATGTGATTCGGTATGGTGTAGTGTGGTGTGATGTGATGTGATGTGATGTGATGTGATGTGGTGTGGTGTTATATGGTGTGATGTGGTGGTATATGTTATGATGTGGTGTGATGTGATGTGACATGGTGTGATATGGTGTGATGTGGTGTGATGTGATGTGATGTGATGTGGTGTGGTGTAATGTGGTGTGGTGTAATGTGGTGTGATGTGTTGTGGTGTGGTGTGATGTGGTGTGATGTAATGTGGTGTGATGTGTTGTGGTGTGATATGGTGTGATATGGTGTGATATGGTGTGATATGGTGTGGTGTGGTGTGGTGTGGTGTGGTGTGGTGTGGTGTGGTGTGGTGTGGTGTGGTGTGGTGTGGTGTGGTGTGGTGTGGTGTGGTGTGGTGTGGTGTGGTGTGGTGTGGTGTGGTGTGGTGTGGTGTGGTGTGGTGTGGTGTGGTGTGGTGTGGTGTGGTGTGGTGTGGTGTGGTGTGGTGTGGTGTGGTGTGGTGTGGTGTGGTGTGGTGTGGTGTGGTGTGGTGTGGTGTGGTGTGGTGTGGTGTGGTGTGGTGTGGTGTGGTGTGGTGTGGTGTGGTGTGGTGCGGTGCGGTGCGGTGCGGTGCGGTGCGGTGCGGTGTGGTGTGGTGTGGTGTGGTGTGGTGTGGTGTGGTGTGGTGTGGTGTGGTGTGGTGTGGTGTGGTGTGGTGTGGTGTGGTGTGGTGTGGTGTGGTGTGGTGTGGTGTGGTGTGGTGTGGTGTGGTGTGGTGCGGTGTGATGTGGTGTGGTGTGGTGTGGTGTGGTGTGGTGTGGTGTGGTGTGGTGTGGTGTGGTGTGGTGTGGTGTGGTGTGGTGTGGTGTGGTGTGGTGTGATGCGGTGTGATGTGGTATGGTGTGGTGAGATGTGTGTTGTGTGTGATGTGTGATGTGTGACGTGATGTATGCAGCTGTGAGGTATCCGGAACAGTCAGCCGTCAGCCCCGTCAGCTGACCAGATGCGGACTGCAGCGGGCCGGGGAGGCCAGTCCGAGGGGGCAGCAGCCGGCCAGTGGCAGCAGCGGCCGAACAGCTGACACGCTGCAGCCGATCGATCGCGATAGCTGACCAGTAACAGCCGCTACCGCCACCGCCGCTGCCACCGCCGCTGCCACCGCCGCTGCTGCTGCTACTGCTGCTGCTACCACTGCTGCCGCCGCCGATACTGTTACCACCATCACCACCACCACCACCTCCACCATTGTCACCACCACCGTCACCACCATCACCACCTCCACCATTGTCACCACCACCAGCACCACCATCACCACCCCCACCATTGTCACCACCATTGTCACCATCATCACCACCCCCACCATTGTCACCACCACCGTCACCACCATCACCACCTCCACCATTGTCACCACCACCGTCACCACCATCACCACCTCCACCATTGTCACCACCACCATCACCACCATCACCACCCCCACCATTGTCACCACCACCGTCACCACCACCACCACCTCCACCATTGTCACCACCACCGTCACCACCACCACCACCCCCACCATTGTCACCACCATTGTCACCATCATCACCACCCCCACCATTGTCACCACCACCGTCACCACCATCACCACCTCCACCATTGTCACCACCACCATCACCACCATCACCACCCCCACCATTGTCACCACCACCGTCACCACCACCACCACCTCCACCATTGTCACCACCACCGTCACCACCACCACCACCCCCACCATTGTCACCACCATTGTCACCATCATCACCACCCCCACCATTGTCACCACCACCGTCACCACCATCACCACCTCCACCATTGTCACCACCACCATCACCACCGTCACCACCACCGTGGCTGTCGCCCGTCACCAGCCGGGGATTGATTCGTGTGTCGGCGGCAGCCCAGCTGACCAGGTGAGCGCCTGAGCTCCGCCCGGGAGACATCGCGGAGCCCGGCTGACGGGAGGCAGCGCGGAGCCCGGCTGACGGGAGGCAGCGCGGAGCCCGGCTGACGGGAGGCAGCGCGGAGCCCGGCTGACGGGAGGCGAGGCATCGCGGAGCCCGGCTGACGGGAGGCAGCGCGGAGCCCGGCTGACGGGAGGCGAGGCATCGCGGAGCCCGGCTGACGGGAGGCAGCGCGGAGCCCGGCTGACGGGAGGCAGCGCGGAGCCCGGCTGACGGGAGGCAGCGCGGAGCCCGGCTGACGGGAGGCAGCGCGGAGCCCGGCTGACGCGGCAGTCACCGGTCGGCAGCCGTCCGCCGCGGCCGTGTCGCCGCGGTCAGTGCCGCGCGCCGAGAGGAGACGACGGCAGCAAGACGGTAGAGAGACGGAGGAGACGATAGCGGAGCCGACAGAGAGACGAGAGAGACGGCGACGCAGGCCGTGTGCTGCACGTCTGCCGGGCCGTAGCGAAAGTGTTTGTCGTGTGTGAAGCGTGGATAAATCGTGACCCGGCGCTTGACCCACCACGTATACTGACTGGCAGACTGTGACCTGGCACGTGAACCTACGGAGATATTCGGACAGTGGTCCTGTTTCGTGACCCAAACTGTGACCGGAACAGTGACCCGAACTGTGAGGTGAGTGTGAGTCGACTGTGAGCTGACTGAGTAAACTGTGACGCAAACTGTGAGTCGACTGTGAGCTGTACCATCGGACGCTGTACCGGCGGACTGGCCAGTGATGAGTGAGACAGCGGCGGCGCAGACGGAGGCAGCGAGGAAAGTCTCCTGGTAGCGGAGACAGAAGAAGGAGCCGAGTCTGCCGGCGGTGGCGGCACTGTAGTCAGCAGTGTAGGCGGCCCCGGAGTCCGGGCTCAGTGCTGACAGCCCGTCAGCAGAGCCGAGGCGGCTGAAGAGTCAGCGGTCAGCACAGTAGGCGGCCCCGGAGTCCGGGCTCATCGCTGACAGCGTCATCAGAGCCGAGGCGGCTGAAGAGTCAGCAGTCAGCACCACACAGCCTCTCGTCGCAGTGATGAGGTAATGGGAGCGGGTCATGGGGTCATAAAGACATACCGGTCAGGCAGTCTGAGCAGCTGTGCTGGCGTGGTCGGTCGCTGGCTGTAACGCATTATTTAAAGATAAAGGTATAGTGCGTTAAACATAATACAATTCATATAATGCCAATACCATAAACCAAATTCAATAATACAAATACCATAAGCAAAATACCATGATAAAAATACCACAATGCAATACATAATGACATGCAAACATAATGCGCGTTGTATTGTAGGTTTCTGTTTGTTACCCATGGATCCGCAATGCATGTGATGAGGGTGACTGTACTGCCCTGTGCTGGACCCCTCCGGTTCTCCCCTGACTTCCCGCCCTCCCAGCCTCCCCTCCCTCCCTCCCGGACCTGGCTGTGGCACGCGCGGCAGCTGCATCGGAGGGAGGCGGGCGCTATGAGTGTTCGATAGTGGAGTATCGGGTTCATAAACACTTGTCGCCGCTGCCGAGCTGTCGGCGGTGTCGACTTGGCGCACGGGGCCGCCGCGGACGAGCGTCGGAGGGAGCCAGTGTGCAGGCTGGGGAGTGGGGGTGGGCGCGGGCCGCGGCTATAGTGAGTGAGCTCACCGGGCTGGGCCGGGACGGGGGCGGGACGGGGGCGGGACGGGGGCGGGGCGGGGCGGGGATGTTGGCACGCATCACAAGGCGCGTGCTGACCCGCCTGTGTCTGACACTTCAGTGAGGTAAGCTCCCTGGGTATCCGGGAGGCGGGTGATGTCAGTTTCCGGTGAATGGCGGTGATCAGAGTCGCCGGTATGTGCATTGCAAATCGTACTGAAGGCGGTAAGAATACCTACCGCCCCCGCGGCGGAAATAGGCAGCGATACTAGCTGGGCCGCATGCAGCTCAAATGTGAACGTAATGACTGCAGAGCGTTAAGTACCGCTAGTGGCGGATCCAGGGGGGGGGGGATCACGGGGCCATGCCCCCCCCCCCTCCTTGGGGTCCAGCAGCACCACCGGCATATCAGGGGTACCGCCGGCCTATCAGGGGCACCAGCGCAATGGCAGTTTCTTTTTAACAACGTTTATTTTCGTGATGGCGATAGTAAAACAAATATATACATAGATAGTAAAACAAAATGTCACTGTTGGTATATTGTTGATGTCCAGCGGCACCGCCACGCCGGTGTACCAGGGGCATCACCGCGCCGGCGTACCAGTGCCACGACCGCGCCGACGTACCAGGGCTACGACAGCGCCGGTGTACCAGGGGACCACGTCACCACCGTGCCGGTAGGCGGTACTGTGGGGCGAGGGGAGGCACCGGGGCACCGGGCCTCCTTGAATCCAGGAGGTGGAAACAATGACCTGGTGCCGCCATGAAATCACAAGCATTGGTCGCTGGGTTTTTTAAAATTTACTTCGCGAAATGATGCTAAATTAAAATAGCTAAATGATTTTTTTTTAAATGTTCCTGCATGCCTCCCGTCCCTTGGTCTATGAAGGGGCACCAACGCGCCTTTATACCAGAGGCAACAACGTATCGGACTCGAGGGGCCCTGAGGGCCCCTCGGGAGTAGAGATCCGCTTCCATAGGCGGTGGAAAAGGGGGGGGGGCACCAGGCATCGTGCCCCCTTGAATCCAGGAGGGGGGGGAGGCGGTGCACCAATGCCCTGGTGCCCCCATCAAATTGCTGAAAACCCACCTATTTTATGCGAAATTGTGCAAAATTAAGAGCCAAAAACGCATATTACCCACATAAAAAACGCATATTACCCACATACGTGCGTCCTGATAGATAATCGATGTCACGATGACTATCGTTTTTTGTCGCGAACGAACCCATAGTGCCCGCCGTTTGGGCTTTTTTATAATGTGGTTCATGGCTGGAAATCCATGAAACGTATTTGAAGCTGGTAAGCAACTGCAACCAAGCTGTTATAATTTTCTGGAAACAAAGCTAAAAAATATCACATTTTTGTGCCACTGCGGCGAAATTCCTTTTATCTTTGCGGTGGAAGAATCTCATTGAGTGGCTGCATTGGTACCCTTGGGCTGATGCATATAGAACCTATCGAATTTTTGAGGGCCTAGTAATCCAGACTACAAAATAAAGCAAAAAATTCCGCGCCGCTACGCGGCGCAAAATCATTCAGTGTTCTTTCCAGTGCAAAAGGGACTACGCACTACGCACTGTTATAGACTACGCACTGGCGGCCGCAGGGCGGGAGGGCCGGGACATGAGAGCTATGGGTCCCACCTTTGGCCTTAAATGGTGGGCAACATGACTTTTTACCCCACCTTTTGCTCCAGACATATTTCCTCGTCTTGACCCTGCATCCTGGTTAAAAATTAGTTATCCAGCCCGCTCAAAACATCAAATTTTGGCGACGCCTCGCGGCGCAATAATAGTTGTGTGAGTGTTCATTTTGCGTAAATACCATTGGTAGTTATGTTTAAAGGCAGCTTTTGTGACACATTTTCTTCACGCCCCTACCTTCGCAAAAGCCGGCCTATTTGTTTTTAGTTTAATAACATTTTTGAAGTCCGCACGAGACACAAAGCAATATGATACACTGCTATCGCATGCATACGTTTCACTGCTCGTAAAAAACGGCTACCATCCCCCGCCCCTGGTCACGAACCTCGACTACTCTCTTGGTCAAGTTGCCCCTCCCCCACTTCATCAGCCGTCTGGGGCCGCCCTTGACTGTACAAATAATATATTTTAGCACCATCCGCACCACTTTAAATGATAGAAAGGGTACGACTGATATTGCAAATATCTATAGCCAGCGTTGTAAAAAAAAACTGAAATAGGGGCACCCTCAAAATATAGTGGACCAAATCCGTTGAGTTTTCATATATATGTATAGGTAGGGGCAACGCTGCAAATGATGACACCCCCCCCCCCCCTCCTTGAAGATTGCATGGATCCGCCCCTGGGTACCGCGCACTGGATCCTGCGTGGTTATATTTATTCCAGGGGCTTAAAGTCCCACCGGATGTGCGTGGTTCGCTATCATCACTTCTGTGGACCGATCGATTTTGGATGTACTGGCGGGTTCCATTTTAACAGAAACGGCATGATTTATGACGTCTAAATTGTGCGACGATTGCTAACGACCGACCTTGCAGATCTGAAATACTGCTGGGTCATCAGGTGTGCTGTCGGTCTCAGCTCCAACGAGCTGCAGCCAGCCATATATCACGTGTTAAACGGCGCGCTACTGAGCTCAGAACGAGTCAACTCCATGGGTCGCGGCAGGCCAACACAGGGCCTCCTCTAACATGTTAACTGGGGGTGTGGGGGGGGGGTAGCCCTCCCCCAGTCGAGCTGAAATCGGTTCACTGGGGGGGGGGGGCTGGTAATTGTCATCGTGTCTGTATAAAAATGACATACTCTAATCGGCGAGAACAAAACTTCAATTGACGCAGATTTAAAGGGAAAGAACGGTAAACTAGGGGAATAAGACTCGATGGTTAATTTGTTAAGTAATAACACTTCAGTCTTGGTGCAGATAAGTACCTATTCTGACTGGTGTTCTGACAATAAGCAATGTCCCGATCTCATCCCATCTCATCCCATCTCATGACAGTCACGCGGCATGTTGGGTAGGGGGCAGTGATTTGTGATGCTCGACTGACAACTGACATTTTTCAACATTCGGTTCGACCATTGGCGGCGGATTGTATTTTCAGGGGGAAGCACTCTCCTATGCCCTACAGCGTCGGGGCCTTTTTGAGACTGTAGGGGTGTAGGCCCTTTCTGTGGTCAGCCTGTCAGAGGCCTAATGAAGCCATCGGCGGGTCTTAATAACTGGTCAGCCTGTCAGAGGCCTAATGAAGCCATCGGCGGGTCTTGATACCTGGTCAGCCTGTCAGAGGCCTAATGAAGCCATCGGCGGGTCTTGATACCTGGTCAGCCTGTCAGAGGCCTAATGAAGCCATCGGCGGGTCTTGGTAACTGGTCAGCCTGCCAGAGGCCTAATGAAGCCATCGGCGGGTCTTAATAACTGGTCAGCCTGTCAGAGGCCTAATGAAGCCATCGGCGGGTCTTAATAACTGGTCAGCCTGTCAGAGGCCTAATGAATCCATCGGCGGGTCTTAATAACTGGTCAGCCTGTCAGAGGCCTAATGAAGCCATCGGCGGGTCTTGATACCTGGTCAGCCTGTCAGAGGCCTAATGAAGCCATCGGCGGGTCTTGATACCTGGTCAGCCTGTCAGAGGCCTAATGAAGCCATCGGCGGGTCTTGATACCTGGTCAGCCTGCCAGAGGCCTAATGAAGCCATCGGCGGGTCTTAATAACTGGTCAGCCTGCCAGAGGCCTAATGAAGCCATCGGCGGGTCTTGATACCTGGTCAGCCTGTCAGAGGCCTAATGAAGCCATCGGCGGGTCTTGATAACTGGTCAGCCTGTCAGAGGCCTAATGAAGCCATCGGCGGGTCTTGGTAACTGGTCAGCCTGCCAGAGGCCTAATGAAGCCATCGGCGGGTCTTAATAACTGGTCAGCCTGCCAGAGGCCTAATGAAGCCATCGGCGGGTCTTGATACCTGGTCAGCCTGTCAGAGGCCTAATGAAGCCATCGGCGGGTCTTGATAACTGGTCAGCCTGTCAGAGGCCTAATGAAGCCATCGGCGGGTCTTGATACCTGGTCAGCCTGTCAGAGGCCTAATGAAGCCATCGGCGGGTCTTGATAACTGGTCAGCCTGTCAGAGGCCTAATGAAGCCATCGGCGGGTCTTAATAACTGGTCAGCTTGTTAGAGGCCTAATGAAGCCATCGGCGGGTCTTGGTAACTGGTCAGCCTGTCAGAGGCCTAATGAAGCCATCGGCGGGTCTTGATAACTGGTCAGCCTGTCAGAGGCCTAATGAAGCCATCGGCGGGTCTTAATAACTGGTCAGCCTGTCAGAGGCCTAATGAAGCCATCGGCGGGTCTTGATAACTGGTCAGCCTGTCAGAGGCCTAATGAAGCCATCGGCGGGTCTTAATAACTGGTCAGCCTGTCAGAGGCCTAATGAAGCCATCGGCGGGTCTTGGTAACTGGTCAGCCTGTCAGAGGCCTAATGAAGCCATCGGCGGGTCTTGATAACTGGTCAGCCTGTCAGAGGCCTAATGAAGCCATCGGCGGGTCTTGATAACTGGTCAGCCTGTCAGAGGCCTAATGAAGCCATCGGCGGGTCTTGGTAACTGGTCAGCCTGTCAGAGGCCTAATGAAGCCATCGGCGGGTCTTGATACCTGGTCAGCCTGTCAGAGGCCTAATGAAGCCATCGGCGGGTCTTGGTAACTGGTCAGCCTGTTAGAGGCCTAATGAAGCCATCGGCGGGTCTTGGTAACTGGTCAGCCTGTCAGAGGCCTAATGAAGCCATCGGCGGGTCTTGATACCTGGTCAGCCTGTCAGAGGCCTAATGAAGCCATCGGCGGGTCTTGATACCTGGTCAGCCTGCCAGAGGCCTAATGAAGCCATCGGCGGGTATTGATAACTGGTCAGCCTGTCAGAGGCCTAATGAAGCCATCGGCGGGTCTTGATAACTGGTCAGCCTGTCAGAGGCCTAATGAAGCCATCGGCGGGTCTTGGTAACTGGTCAGCCTGCCAGAGGCCTAATGAAGCCATCGGCGGGTCTTAATAACTGGTCAGCCTGCCAGAGGCCTAATGAAGCCATCGGCGGGTCTTGATACCTGGTCAGCCTGTCAGAGGCCTAATGAAGCCATCGGCGGGTCTTGATAACTGGTCAGCCTGTCAGAGGCCTAATGAAGCCATCGGCGGGTCTTGGTAACTGGTCAGCCTGCCAGAGGCCTAATGAAGCCATCGGCGGGTCTTAATAACTGGTCAGCCTGCCAGAGGCCTAATGAAGCCATCGGCGGGTCTTGATACCTGGTCAGCCTGTCAGAGGCCTAATGAAGCCATCGGCGGGTCTTGATAACTGGTCAGCCTGTCAGAGGCCTAATGAAGCCATCGGCGGGTCTTGATACCTGGTCAGCCTGTCAGAGGCCTAATGAAGCCATCGGCGGGTCTTGATAACTGGTCAGCCTGTCAGAGGCCTAATGAAGCCATCGGCGGGTCTTAATAACTGGTCAGCTTGTTAGAGGCCTAATGAAGCCATCGGCGGGTCTTGGTAACGCATTTAAACTGGTCTGAAAGAGCCCTCGGTCAGGATTTTACAATGTCCTCGGTCCTATGCCCTCAGTGACCGGTTGTATGTCCTTCCTCGGCCGGTCTGAGAAGGCATTTTACAGACCTACCTGAGAGCTTGGTCAAAGAGGTCCCAGACGGGTCACAAGAAAACTCGACCAACCTAAGAAGGCCCTCGGCTTGTGTAAGAGGGACTTTCATAGGCAGCCTGAGAGTTGCATAGGCCGGTTTGAGAGGCCCTAGGCCAGTCTAGGAGGGCCTCAGGTAGTACGAGAGCCTGCGGCTGATCTGAGTCGGTATTTTCCAAATCTGAGAGCGCCTTATGTCGGTCTGAGAAGTCCCCTGGTCCGTTTGAGAGGGCCCTCGGGTCGGTCTGAGAAGGCTTCTGTCGGACCTGAGAGGGCCCTAGGCCGATCCGGAGGTCCTCTCTCAGACCTCAAAGGGCCACACGGTGGACTCGAGAGGGCCCTCGGTTGGTCTGAGAGGGATACTGAAAGTTTGGTATCGATACTGGCAGTGCCTAGTCAACGAAATACTGCGAAGTAAAGAGAGGAGGCAAAATAGACACACAGTATCTCGTGTATTGAGTTAACTGGATCCAGAGCCGGGGAAATCCATGTAGTTCATAGTCTTGGGTTTGGGGTCTTTTAGGCTCATGTGGTAGACCGAACCCAGGGGCGGTGGAGGCGGAGGCAGGGGAGCCGCTGTCTCCCACTCAAGAAATTGGGGAGGCAAACATATGATTTTGCTCCCCATAACATCTCAAGTGGGACCGGCCGAAAGATATAATTTTATAGAAGAAAAATCGGCTAGTAGGGCAATACATAAGGTTCATCAGGCCTGGCATGGACCTTCTCAGACCGGCATGGGGCCCGTTAAGACCGGCCGAGGCCCATCGCCAGAGGTGGGGGCAATGGGGGGGGGGGGGGGGCATTGAGGCCATGCCCAAATACTATTGAAATTTTGATCGAAACTTGACGTATTTCCTGATATGAAAGAATATTGTATGGTGGAAAGTGTCTTTTAACTAAGTCATTAATACACACATTAGCAAAATCCGATGATTTGTTTTGCATTGTGTAAGACTTTGCGTTATTTGCACCCAAAAACAACTTGTGACCGTTCTGGATCCGCCAGTGGCCATCTCAGGCCTGGCAAGGGCGCTCTCAATTCAATTGTGAGATGTCAAATAAATCACCACAGGCCTGTCAGCCAATCCTTGCATCTCTGATTTTCGAATTTTTGGTTGTAAAAAATTCCGAAAAATATGAACTATTCATTAAAAATGATAAGCTTATAAGGACTTCAAAAACCTTAAGATATATGATGGTGACTTGCACGTTGAATCTACGTAAAGGACTTGAAGTCGTATCTTTAAAACTAACCGGCTTATAACTTTTCAAAGGGGAAAAGTCGTCACTTTTTAAACCATTTAGTACGCTTTACCTGTGCCATTTATTTTCGCCTCGTAAGTAAATTATTATGAAACACAGCGATGTTCTAAGTAAGATTGTTTTTCGAATTAAAGACTAAAAACAAGTCCATAAACATGTAGTGCAGCGCCTTATGACCACTGGCGGATCCAGGGGGCGGCAGGGGCCAAAGCCCCCCCCCCCCATCCCAATCTCGACTGGGCGGCAATAGAAATTAGCCCCCCCCCCCAATCCGCTGAAACTGGCGATGAAAAATGGGTACCGACTGCGAAAAAAATAACTTTTTGCGAAAACAAAATCGATTTTGTAGCATTTTGGTAGCAGGAGGGAAAGTGGCGCGTGCATATTTGGAAATGTCGAATACAAAATCCAGACCCATCATACTTAAGTAGCCATACGACAGCCAAAACTTAAAGATATTGCTTTGAAATTCGGTTTGCGTATTGTCTATACTTCGTTCTCCAATATATATTCCGGTTTTTCAATATGTTTGGAATTTTGATTTTGTGGATTTTTTCTCTCCATTTTTTTCTTCTTCATAAAATCATATAAAATATCAAATCATATGAATGAAAGAATGAAATGAAAAAGTGAAGAAATGAAGAAATGAAATGAAAAAGCCGGAATACATATTGCAGAACCAAGTATGGACGATGCCCAAACCAAATATCAAAGCAATATTTTGATTGTTGACTGACTTATGGCTCCCTAAGCAGTGGCATATGCAGCCATTCACAAAGGACCAGGTCATTGCCTTGAGGGGTGACCCAATCGACAGGGGTGGCGCCCTGTCGATCGGGGGCGCCACCAATATTGGCGAAACTTTGCAGCGGGGGGGGGGGGGGCGCCTCTCCTTCCGCACCGTGCGGCAGGAGAGTCACTGGCCGGAGGGGCGCCGTCACTCGCCGAAGAGGGGCAGTCACTAGTCGGAGGGGCGCCGTCACTCGTCGGAGGGGCGCAGTCACTAGTCGGAGAGGCGCCGTCACTCGCCGGAGGGCGTGGCCACTGGCCGGAGGGGCGCCGTCACTGGTCGGAGGGGCGCTGTCACGGGCCGGAGAGTCTATGGCAGAGGACGCCCTCACTGGCCGGGGGCGCCGTCACTGGCCGCAAGAGTGTCGTCACTGCACTGGCCGGGGGAGCGTCCTCACTGGCCGGAGTGGCGCCGTCACTGGCCAGAGGGGCGTTGTGACTGATCGGAGTGGCGTCAGCTTGGCATGGGCGCCTCGGGTCCAAAGGACCAAGTCATGACCTGCATGATCTGATACTCGGTACGCCACTGTCCCTAAATATGATGGGTCTTGACTGTATTCCACATTTCCAAATATGCGTAGCGCGTCTGGCGCTATTTTCGATCTGGAGCGATTCCTACAACCAACGTAAGTTTAAAAAAAAACGTCGCGTTTTGCTGAATAGCGTGCGTGGAACGCATTTCGACAGTATTTGAGGAATTGTGACTGGGACTTGGGTATCGTTGTTTTCCCTTTCCCTGTAAACATGTAGCCAAATAAAATTCACACCTTGTGAATGTGTAGGTAAAGTTAATATTTTGCATTGTCAAGGTTATTTTAAATTACTATTGCTTGGGATGACTACTTTGGCCTCAGGTCATATCCAGACTCAAGTAATCGCAAACACCAATTTTAAATATAACACCCATTTTGCACCATGCTTAGGTAGGTACCTATCCCGGTGCATTTTATGGGTGCTATGAGTAGAGGTCTCGCAAATTTTAGCATTTCCAACTAGTCAAGATCAGACTCAGCATGAACTTAGCTACACAAATGTTTGAAAGCGACAGAAGAGGTAAAATTGGGTTTGTCTGTTTTTTTACCACTGGCGGATCCAGGGGGTGGGGTGCATTAGGGGCAAATGCCGCCCACAGGAACATGGCGGGCATGCAATACCCCGTCCCGCGTGTTCCTGCATTGGCTGTAAGAAGGGATAATTAGGAAGAAGACAAAATCCCCTCCGGTCAATGACTTTCGCTTTGAGGACCCCCCCCCCCCCCGCTCAATGAGTTTTCGCGCTGACGACCCGACTCCACCCTCCCCCCCCCGGTCAACAACTTTTTTTCTGATGAAACGGAGCGAAATTTTAGCCCCCCCCCCATTCTCGAACCCTAGATCCGCCAGTGCTTATGATCGTAATCAGCCGTTTGACCACGTGACAAAAGATGGTCTTGACCTGAACAAAGGTCATTCAAAAACTAAAATGGTATCGGAAGTGTCAGACGCAAAAATCATACCGCTTTATGGATCACCGATTATTCTTATAATGCTTCTTAGTTTGTCCAAGAACTGCCACCAACAAGACCTTCGTGACCTGGGAGAACAATTTTGTATTTAGGTTGTGAAGTCATCAACGGCCCGGATGCCAACTGAAATTACCTTCCCCGGATACATTTTTTTTTCTTCAGATATCGAATGCCGTTTCAGTTTTTATAGGTTGCATAATCGGACTATTAGATCGATAAATATGTGAGGGCCAAAAATACACCCTCCAGAAGGTCGTGTTATGAAAATACCCCAGCATCTAGGTTACCTGGACCAGTTTCGTCGTGCTCAGGTGAGTCACCCTGTGCTGCGATATAGGGGGTATTATCAGCACCCCCCAAAGAAAATAAGATTATATATATATATATATATATATATATATATATATATATATATATATATATATATATATATATATATATATATATATATATATATATATCAGCGCTCTCATTTAAATGACGTACTGCATGATTAACCAAGATGAAATAAATAACAATTATAGGTACCTATTTTCACAAGGGAAATAAATGGTCGCAATGTTTAACAAATATCAATGGTGTATATTAATTATGCCAATTGGTTGCTAATTCTTTATACTCACTCTTGTTTTATACAGTGGGTAACGAGAATTTCTGAGAATTAATAATAACACGGGAAATTAACCATAAAAGGAGAATTACGTCATTTAGGATGATGGTAAGAGAACGAACCAGATAACAATAAAAATCACAACAATACGAAATACGAAAATTAACATAAAGTGAACCGATTCAAAACAGAAAATTTGGACAATTAGGCAAAGGAAGAATTTGCTTGCCTTCGTCGCGCATTCTTTTAAAGCTTAATTAAGGCATTCCGCGCCCATCTTCTGTTATCCACTTCCACATCTCTCCATGTGACCTAAAATCAGGCATAATTATTGTAATACATCATGTGGCATAAAATTATTGTCGTTTGTGAAGTATATTGTACACTAATAAAACACGAAAATACAACACGAATTGGGAGACGGTTGACCATCATCGAAAAATATGTGCCCCCCCCCCCCTCCCAGTGAAAATCTCTTACAGGAGGCCCTGACACCAACATGCTATGCAGTTGTAGCAGCATTTTCCTCCCATTTGTGACTCAGTTGATAATCCTACATGACTTAACAATGCCACTTGCATTCTGCATTTGTCTGTCACGACTCACGGACTCTATTCAGTTATCCGCCACCAGAATAAGTTGTTATTCCAAGCTTCTGTCTGCTTCAATGTTCAATCTGCTTCAATCTTCCAGCTTCAAGCTTCCAGGTGCAAGCTTCCAGCTTCCATCTCCAAGCTTCCAGCTTCAAGCTTCCAGCTTCAACCTTCAAGCTTCCAGCTTCTTCAAGCTTCCAGCTTCCAGCTTCAAGCTTCCAGCTTCAATATTCCAGCTTCAAGATTTCAGCTTCAAGCTTCAGGCTTCCAAGCTGTATAGCACAGGAGTTTTACTGGCCAATCACGTATAAACAGTAACCCATAAAACTCCCTGCGGCCGGATCACCTCCCGTCTGCCGGCTTTCGACTCTGTACTCTGTAGCCAGCACCGGCAGCGCCGATAAGCCGCCGAGCATAAAACTCCCTGCGGCCGGATCACCTCCCGTCTGACGGCTTGACTCTGTACTCTGTAGCCAGCACCGGCAGCGCCGATAAGCCGCCGAGCATAAAACTCCCTGCGGCCGGATCACCTCCCGTCTGCCGGCTTTTGACTCTGTACTCTGTAGCCAGCACCGGCAGCGCCGATAAGCCGCCGAGCAGGCCACCTGGCCGTCTGACCTGCATTGCTTTGACCCGTTCCCGCGACACCGACACACCGGCAGTGGGCCGCTTCCGCCCGACTTCCGCCGGTCACACTGCCGTCGCCGCCGGCCGGGTCAGGGGCGTGGGAACCGACACGCCGCCGCCGCCGCAGCCCGTCACTCGTCAGCATCACTCATTCACTCCCGAGTCACGAGCTGGTAACAGCCGACGCGTGAATGCGTGACGTACAGTGCGCGGCGTCACGTGGTGTGCGGTGCAGCTGGTGTGTAGTGGTGTGGTTACGGGTCAGTTCGGAAGCTGTCGAGTGGTGCGGTGCACTCATCAGTGGGTAGAGAACCCGTCATTCACCAAAGACGAGCAGCATACGTGGTTAAAGGAAATAGTTCACCTTCGGATTTTTTTCTTTCAGAACACGATTTTATTATATTTTGTAATACAGTTTCTTTTTTTCTTTTTAAAAATGGTCCTACATCGCGCCAATTCAGGACAGAAGGTTGTAAATTATTGATTTTATGGTGTGCGTTATTGGTCTGCGCATGCTCCATGGCAGTGTTGGCACTTTCAGACGGTGCGGTACATCATATATGCGCCGTATTCCTTCGCCAAAAAGTCAAATATCTTCGGCTGGAGTCTTTTCAGCCAAGAAAAGTTCCAGATAAGGATTTCTCAACAGGGGCTACAAAACTGCTATTTCAGTTCAAAACCCCATGTTGAAGGTGAACTATTTCCTTTAAAGGGATGCTCTCCCATGTTGATCGTATGGAGAAAACTCACCAGTAGACCAAGAGAACGGTCATTTGGTCGAATTTGAGCAGCTTGTACGCGGTTAAAGGAAGCCAGTCACTTTCATAATGGAATTTTTAACTGGCATAGCATTTCGAAGGCCTTATCGAGAAATCACTCATATACTGCATACTCTTGTTTGGTTGTAAAGCCTCTCATTCCGAATAAAATTGATGTTTTGTCCTGTTATTCAGAGTTGTGTCAAAACAAATTCAGCGCCGTGTTGAGAAGCTGCCTATGGAAGCATGCGGTGAAAGCGTAACGTTACTGGCCCAGTGAGCGAACCCTTCGCCACCGACGATATTAGGCTAGTTGTATAAACAATAATGAGAAAATCATGGCATCTGTACTTTCTATTTTTATCAATAATCATTTTAACCTAAGTTTGTTAACTTAAGCTTTTCATTCTTCTTTCGACGCACACAATGTAAAAAAGCGCCACTTTCGAAATTTACGCCACTTCTTGCAATCTACACTGAATATGCGGGTCTATGGTTTCGAACTATCTTAATTTCGAGAGAAAAAAAGTCTGTTTGCGGAGTATATCTTATAATTTATCCAAAGGAATGCCATATTTAACATTTTCTGGCAATAATACCCCTTATAAGCACATTCGTAGCGATTTGGCAAAGTGACTGGTTTCCTTTAAAGGGAATCTCTCACAGTATAAATTTACTGAGCACTTAATTATTTTGTCTTCAAAATGCTCTCGCACGAGCACTGAACACTACTATGGATTATGTCTCATGTTAACCGTATAGAGAAAACCCGCTGAATTTAATACTAACGCTTCGTTAATTTTGTTTTGTGCTCAAACCTACCTGTAGCACCGACTGCTGGCTGCAGGCTGTCCTCCACGTCACCGGAGCTGTCCTCCACGTCACCGGAGCTGTCCTCCACGCCACCAGAGCTGTCCCCCACGTCACCGGAGCTGTCCTCCACGTCACCGGAGCTGTCCCCCACGTCACCGGAGCTGTCCTCCACGTCACCGGAGCTGTCCCCCACGTCACCGGAGCTGTCCTCCACGTCACCGGAGCTGTCCCACACGTCACCGGAGCTGTCTCCCACGTCACCGGAGCTGTCTCCCACGTCACCGGAGCTGTCCTCCACGCCACCAGAGCTGTCCCCCACGTCACCAGAGCTGTCCCCCACGTCACCGGAGCTGTCCTCCACGTCACCGGAGCTGTCCTCCACGCCACCAGAGCTGTCCCCCACGTCACCGGAGCTGTCCCCCACGTCACCGGAGCTGTCCCCCACGTCACCGGAGCTGTCCTCCACGTCACCGGAGCTGTCCTCCACGTCACCGGAGCTGTCCTCCACGTCACCGGAGCTGTCCCCCACGTCACCGGAGCTGTCCCCCACGTCACCAGAGCTGTCCCTCACGTCACCGGAGCTGTCCCCCACGTCACCAGAGCTGTCATCCACGTCACCGGAGCTGTCCCCCCACGTCACCGGAGCTGTCCTCCACGTCACCGGAGCTGTCCTCCACGCTACCAGAGCTGTCCCCCACGTCACCGGAGCTGTCCCCCACGTCACCAGAGCTGTCCTCCATGTCACCGGAGCTGTCCCTCACGTCACCGGAGCTGTCCTCCACGCCACCAGAGCTGTCCCCCGCGTCACCGGCTGAACTCAGCCCACCTGGTCTGCAGTGGCGGATCCTGAGGGGGATGGGGCCATGATGCCCCCCCCCCCCCCTTGAGCTTCGAAGGGGATCAAAAGCCCGAGGGAGACCCATAGCCAATCGAAGTGACTCGAAACAAATTCCACTCCGTTTTCGAACAACTCGCAAGTAAATTTGCCCACTCTGACCTCCAGAGGACCCAGTCTGACTTCTAGATGGTCCACTCTGACCTCCAGAGGGCCCATTATGGCTTGAAGATGGTCAATTCTGGTTTGTAGAGGCCAATTTTGGCATGTGAAAGACATATTTTGAACTAAATGGGTCTATTCTGGCCTACATTTGTCTTCAAGGTCAAAAGGGCCCACCAAGGCTTCAGGGGGCCCACCAAGGCCTGGGCCCACTTTGTTACGTGGCCTCCTCCTTGACCGAATCCTGGATCGGCCACTGCCGGCCTGTCAGATCTATGTATCTCGGCTGGCCTCCTCAGTCCATGCCACGGGTCGTCTGTGGGTCTCCGTTACCGCGGTCTGCCGGCGGCCACCTGACCGAGCTGACCAGGCTAACCCGTCCGCCATGTCACACCGCTGCGCGGCCGGCTGGACCGCCACGGAAGCGGCGCAGCGGCGGCGGTCTGCAGCGCAGCGGGTGCCATCTGCGGCGCGGTGGCGGCGTAACGGCTTGCGGTCCAGTTGTGGCGTCACTGCACCAGTGGAGAGCAGCTAAATACACCGCATGTTCCGTGCCGCTCTGGTCGACGCCGGTCCGTGTTGAGCGGAGCGGCTGTCAGCGGAGACTCAGACCGGGCGCCGGTCCGTGCCGGTCCGTTCCGTGCCGCTCTGGTCGACGCCGGTCCGTGCCGAGCGGAGCGGCTGTCAGCGGAGACTCAGACCGGACGCCGGTCCGTGCCGGTCCGTTCCGTGCCGCTCTGGTCGACGCCGGTCCGTGCCGGTCCGTGTTGAGCGGAGCGGCTGTCAGCGGAGACTCAGACCGGACGCCGGTCCGTGTTGAGCGGAGCGGCTCTCAGCGGAGACTCAGACTGGGCGCCGGTCCGTGCCGGTCCGTGTTGAGCGGAGCGGCTCTCAGCGGAGACTCAGACCGGGCGCCGGTCCGTGCCGGTCCGTGTTGAGCGGAGCGGCTCTCAGCGGAGACTCAGACCGGGCGCCGGTCCGTGTTGAGCGGAGCGGCTGTCAGCGGAGACTCAGACCGGGCGCCGGTCCCTGATCAGTGATGTGACGGATCGTGACCGTGATCAGTGATGTGACGGATCGTGACCGTGATCAGTGATGTGACGGATCGTGACCGTGATAAGTGATGAGACGGATCGTGACCGTGATCAGTGATGTGACGGATCGTGACCGTGATCAGTGATGTGACGGATCGTGACCGTGCTCAGTGATGTGACGGATCGTGACATTGGTCAGTGATGTGACGGATCGTGACCGTGATCTGCGCCAGACGGCTCATCGTCCACCGATCCGACTGTAGTAGATCCGAGTTGCCAGTCGAGTGGGCAGCACCGGCTCGATCTCAGCAGTTCACACGCCCGCGTACGTGATAGCTTACGATAGCTTACGTGCTTGATGCAGGACCGTGAACGAACAGGGAAAGACAGCCCGTTTATTTCGGTCACTGTCCAATTGCTGTTTAATGTTATAATATATATATATATATATATATATATATATATATATATATATATATATATATATATATATATATATATATATATATATATATATATATATATATATATATATATATATATATATATATATATGCACGTAGCCAAGGGGAGGGCGGCGGGGACGGCCGCCCCCCCCCCCCCCCCCCTAGAGGCCAGGAGGGCCCTTTTTGGCGCGCGCCGACGAGACCGCGCTAAGTGCGGTATCATAGGCTCTTTAATACACGAAGCGTGGTCTGTAGAGAGTTTAGCGGGCTTCAGAGGCCCTTTAGGGCCACCAGGGCCCTCTCTGAAAGACCAGAGGGCCCCTTGGACGTTCAAAAGAGCCCTGTGCATGTCAGAGGGCCCCCTGTCAAGACCGAAAGGGCCCCTGAGCGGGTCAGAGGGCCCCCTGAGCTCGTCGAATGGGCCCCCTGAACACGTCGAATGGGCCCCTAGCCAGCACAGAGGGGCCCATGTGCAGGTTGAGAGGCCCCTGAGCATGTCGACAGGGCGACAAAGCGGCCAGCGCAGTCCTTTGCCAGGTCATAAGGGCCCCCGAGCAGGTTGGAGGGCCCCTGGACAGACCAGAGGGCCCCTGGAAAGTTAAGAGGGCCCCTGTGCAGGTCAGAGGGGCCCTGACCAGGCCGAAAGGGCCCCTAGGTGAGTCAGATGGGCCCCTTAACATGCCGAATGAGCCCCTAGCCAGCACGGAGGGGCCCCAGGGCAGGTCGGAGGGCCCTCGGAGCATGTCGCAAGGCGACAAAGCAGCCAGCGCAGTCCCTTGCTAGGTCGGAAGGGCCCCTTAGACGGTTAAATGGCCCCTGGAGAGACCAGAGGGCCCCTGGAAAGTTCAAAGGGCCCCTGCGCAGATCGGAGGGGCCCCTGATCAGACCGAAAGGACCCCTGGGCGGGTAAGAAGGGCCCCTGAACATGCCGAAATGGCCCTTGGCCAGCAAGGAGGGGCTCCAGGGCAGGTAGGAGGGCCCCTTCAACATGTCGGCAAGGGCGACAAAGCAGCCAGCGCAGGCCGACCAGAAGAGTCGTTGGGTCGATCGGAGGGGCTCCTGGGCAAGTCAGAGGGGCCCCTGGCTAGACCGAAAGGGTCCCTGGGCTGGTCGGAAGGCCCCTTGAACATGCCGGATGAGTTCCTAGCCAGACTGGAGGGGCCCCTGGGCAGGTCGGAGGGGCCCCTGAGCAGGGGCGGCGGATTGCGGGGGCAGGGTGTCCAAAATTCCCCCCAGTCGAAAATCCTGGGGGCAAAGGGTAGTTTAGCCCCCCCCCCCTCCCCCAGATTTTAGCCTGCTCAATCTGGAGCACATGACCCTTCCCCTCCCCAGGATTTTCATTTGAGGGGGATTTGGGATACCCTGCGCCCCGCAATCCGCCGCCCCTGCCCCTGAGCATGTCGGCAGGGCGAGAAAGCAGCCAGTGCAGTCCCTGGCCAGGTCAGAAGGACCTCTGAACAGGCCGAATGGGCCCCTTGACACACAAGAAGGGCTTCTTGGAAGGTCAGAGGAGTCTCTGGTGAGACCGGAAGGGTCAAAGCACATAGAGAGCGCAGATAAAGATTAAATACAAAGAGGACTTACTCCACAATACAAATATTAAAAGCGGAGCTTTCGCGTATATTGTAACACCCTTCGTCAGGGTGCTACAATATACCCGAAAGATCCGATTTTATTTTTTTCCTGTAGAGTAAGCCCTCTTTGTATTATATATATATATATATATATATATATATATATATATATATATATATATATATATATATATATATATATATATATATATATATATATATATATATATATATATATATATATATATATTACCCACACCACATCATGTCTTTTCGCTTCGCGGATCCCAGATGAGTCCCTGAACAGGTCGGAAGGGCGTAGAAAAGGTCAGAGGGGCCCCTAGACGATCAGAAGGGACTTTGAGCCTTCCAACAGTAAGAATACAGTTGTACAGGGAATCAAACTCAAAATTTTCGCGCCGCTCCGCGGCGTAATTTAACTACAAATTCAATTATATGCGGGTTAGGAAAAAATCGGTCAGTTTATCGGCGCATTTATGTGATATGTTGCTACTTTCCTATATTATTGGGCAAAAGAGTTCATTTTAGCACCTTTTCCCCGCACTTTTAAACGCACAATATAACAATTTTAGAGGTCCGCACCATACGCAATGCGACGCATTGATGAGAAAGCAACCCAGGGCATAATACTCAAAATTTTCGCGCCGCTCCGCGGCGCAATTTGTTTAAGAGTTCCAGGTCTTGAGCTTGAAAATATTCCAAGTTGGTATAGCTGATTCCAAATTCGTGTCGCTGGTTCCAAAGTTGATGTGGCAGTTTGCTAACTCAGCTCCTAAACGTTGGTATGGCCCATGCCATACCTGCCATACTGCATTTTCCAGCCTTGTAACGTGCCTTTTCATGCGTTTTTGTTTGGGGGGGGGGGGGCCTTTCAACTCTTGGGAAGGGGCCCTTTCAACGCTCGGGAAGGGGCCCTTTCGAGGCGCCGTCCCCCCCCCCCCTGGACGAAATCCTGGCTACGTGCCTGATATATATATATATATAATATATATATATATATATATATATATATATATATATATATATATATATATATATATATTACACTGGGTTCTATGAACACACTTGATCTCTTTAAATCTGGCTATATTACACGTACAATCAACCACCTGCACACAACCGTTACTCGCCCTGTGGCGCCGGCACGGCAGGGTAGCAGGGCGTCCACAACGGCCTCCCGCCAAGAAGAATCGCTATAGCACCCCGCCCACCCCACCGGTACGCGGAGTAACCATCCTAGCGAAAAGAGCACCGTCACTGAAAATGATCGACGACCGCCGATCAATACAGTGAAGAGCTCCTTCTGGCCACAGAAGAAGCGGCAGGATTACAGCTCCCGGGGAGTAGCCCCGAGCCAGCTGCGGCAGTACCAGGAAGGCTCCTTCTGGCCACAGAAGAAAGCGGCGGGATTACAGCTCCCGGGGAGTAGCCCCGAGCCAGCTGCTGCAGTACAAGGAAGGCTCCCTCTGGCCACAGAAGAAAGCGGCGGGATTACAGCTCCCGGGGAGTAGCCCCGAGCCAGCTGCGGCAGTACAAGGAAGTCTCCTTCTGGGCCACAGAAGGGAGCTGGAGATCAGTGGACGGTAGAGAGACAGTGGGCTTACCTCGTAGTCGGGAGCTGGGACCCGACTGCCCTGCCGGTATTGACATGACCCCGCCATTGGTTCCGCTCCACCCTCTCGCGCCCCTGATTGGCCGAGACCACGTGACCCGTCGCAGCGGGTGAAATAAAACGATAGCATCAACAATCTCTGCCTTCCCCCCTCAGAAATCTCTCACTGGACGCTCACGCACCTTCGCCGATTCTTGGGGTATTTCCACGTTTTCGCTCATTTTCCATCGTCGTCGTCGTTGCTTATTTTTCTTCGCGTTAGGTTTCGTTCTCACTCGGTTTATTGTTTTCCGGCTCCGTTGCTTGCTTTTTCCCCGTCATGGGGAAAAAGCGCCGAAAACAAGATGTCTCGGACTCTGACTCTGACCCGAACCTGACCTCTCCTGATCTCCCAATGGACTCTGACTCCACGGTCACTGATCCTCGCTCGTCGCAGACCTCTGCCCCCGGCACCGACCCTCGCTCGTCCATGACCTCTGCCCCCGGCACCGAACCTCGCTCGTTCATGACCTCCGCCCCCGGCACTGACCCTCGCTCGTCCCATGCCTCCACTCCCGGTACCGACCCTCGCTTGTCTACTGACCACGCACGGAACCCTGGCTCACCATTGACCACGACTTCTGACCAGTACTTGGATTCCAATGGCTCGTTTCTGGTGATTAAGCCTACCGACGACAATGTCTCGTTCCGCAAAATCAACGTGTTTTGGCCCACCAAACAACTCAAAGGCATCTGCGGCTCATCCTCTCTCCAGATCGAAACTCCGGCAAACGGCACACTCGTTGTCAAGACCGAGACTAACGCACAAACAAAAAAACTGCTACAGTGTACCAAGTTCTGTGAGAAGGCGGTCACTGTCTCGCTGCACCATGCTCGGAACACCACACAGGGTACGGTTTTCGCCCCGGAGATGAGATTTATGTCCGAGGAGGACATTCTCGAAGGTCTCCGCTCAGAAGGAGTCTCGCACGTGCGACGTCTAACAACTTTCCGTGACGGACAGAGGCGTGACACCAGCCTTCTTGTCCTCACGTTCCATACAACCACTCTACCGTCTACTTTAGTCGCTGGATACCTCAGATACAACGTACGCGTCTACATCCCGAACCCCCTTCGCTGCTACAAATGCCAAAAATTTGGCCACAGCGTCAAATTTTGTAAGCAAGAGGCCCGGTGCCACAAGTGCGGTGCAGCGCCGCACGACGGCTCTGCCTGTTCTGCACCAGCCAAGTGCCTGAGCTGTGGATCCACAGACCACATCGTGACCTCCACTCAGTGTCCCATGTGGAAGAAGGAGAAAGAGATTTGCGCCCTGAAGGCATCTTCCAACATTTCATACCCACAGGCACGTCGCGCGGTAGAAGACAAGACGCCCTCTCCGACTTCCAAGATCTACGCACAGGTAGCGAAAAAGCAAACGGCCACATGTGAAACTCAAACTGAGCCCCTACCTCAGCTCCCTCCCCTCAAACTGTTGGCACCTCTCAGACCAGCCACAGTGGAAACCAGCACCACGACCACCGCTTCCCCGGCCCTTGAGCCGCCGCCCGTGACCCGGTGCGCCAGCACTCGGCCCGGCCGTGACAGGCTCGCACCGCAGGCTATGGTTCGTTTGGGCTCGGCCCATACAGACCGCCGGCAGGAGAGCGGCACACGACCGGCCCGTGACGACCAGACTCCCAAAATACAGCCCTCACCTCAAGCCCCACAGCGTACTAACACGAATCAGGAGCGGCCGACACGTCCTGCTATACGTGTAGCATTGGGTCGGGCTCGATCCATCTCGTTTCCTCGTTACATTCCACCAATAGCCCACCATTGACTTGTCTCTCTGCTAGATATATAGACATATATACTGTATAATATAGTATATAGAAGATAGTATATAAAATATATAATATGGCATATAGTATATAGTATATAGTATATGGTATATAAATGTATATATACACATATAAATATATAAATATAGACAAGACATATACGAAAACGATCATTATCCAATTTCCTTCGTCAGACATTTATACCCCAATGCAAAACATCTTCCATACATTAGCACTGCCCTCATTACTCGATAATGAACACCCATATCTGTTACGGCTACTTTTCATTATTTACTAAATATTTCGTTCGAAACGAAACAAACTCGCCATTTTTATATGACCCTTAAACATATTTCAATACAAATGATTCATCACAGGCATGCAATGGTCATATTGACCGAAATGCCTAAAATTTAACAAAACAAACAAACAAAATCTCTGCTAGCAGCGGGGATCGAACCCGCAACCATCGGATCACACATTAGGCTCCTCAGACCACTCGGCGAACTGAATGACCTGCTTACTAGTCTCGATTTGGTCAGCCGCACCCGCTAGCAAACAACCCGGCCGGCCGAGGAACCCGTCAGACCGGTCACGCCACCCCAGCCGCCCCGGGGCGCCGAGTCGCGGGACGGCCAACGACAGCTAACCACTGACGCACACAACGCGCGCGTCAGTGGTTGGGCCGCGTCAGTTTGTAACGGGCCGACATCAGAAGTTGGATAGGTGTTTTCCGTTGTCATTTCTTGAAACGTAGGTATTTGACTGTCCGAGAGCAAGCTGTATCATCCTGGTAATTTGGGTTCATTTTCACAGTTACTATCTAATATGCCAACATTCTAACTGGTAGCATTATTATTTCTTATATTCTAGCATCCAAAGATTCTGGCATTTTAGCATCACCACTCCTGCAACCGATCCGGTTGTCTGGGACGGCAAAACTTGGATGGAAAAAATATCGCAGTAATGCGTGGTGTTGTTTGTTTTGATATACAATAGATTGGATGTGTTTGAATGGCCAAGCAATAGCATACTAGATGGAATCGTCCAAAATTTGCAAATGAGGAAAATATTCAGCGTAACTAACACAGCATCCAACAAAAGGGCGAAACATTTCTGGCGGCACCCAATACGCGAACAAGATGGAAAACGGGGTGGCGGGGTGTACCGGGTGGCGAATCACTCTGGCTCCCTGTACTCGGGCCACTACACCGCCTACTGCCGGCATCCCTACTCGGGCCAATGGCACGAGTACAACGACAGCAGAGTACGCCCGGTGTCGCAGCGGACTGTCGTCAGCATCGAAGCCTACGTGCTGTTCTTCGAGCAGCACGTAGATGGTGATAGCACATAGGCCGGTGCGACATTTATATTGTGTGCTGACTTGTATGCATGTATAATATGTATGTTATATGCTACCGTAATACAATCAAGGATGGGTACGCAAAGATGGAAAACTGACTGACGCTCTCGTAAATGTCATATTGCTTAGGCAGTTTTGAAACTGCCAAGGCAGTTTGCAAACTGCCTGACACTCGTAAATATCATATTGCCTAGGCAGTTTCGATACTGCCTGGAATTTCAGGCATTTTGCAAACTGCCTGGAATTTGCAGGCAGTTTGCAAACTGACTGCTTTTTAGGTAGTTTCGAAACTGCCTGGGCCGGCCAGGCAGTTTGCAAACTGCCTGAGTTTTCATATTGCCTATACCGGCATTTAGGCCCTTCCTTGTAATGTTATATATATAGAAGTCGCGTAAGCATACATACGCGCCCAACAACAAATGTCTATCACACGTTTACACTATACAGGAAGCAATGTGAAAATGCCAGCCTATGATCACCCGCAAACACATGTCAAGTGTTGTAAACGATCGGAGCACAAACATTCACGGATGAGTGGTTGAACCTAGTAAAAACCCAATAAAACGCCAGTCAGGCGTGCAATAACTCGACTCATCGAGGCCAAACCTCTGACGGCCCCAACATTGCCGTTGACTTCTTGGCCCTGGTGTCTGCAGGCAAGCTGCTGATTTTACCAAACGATTCGGCGTTTGTATGCTTCATTGGATTACTGGCCATTCCTGTTACTATTGACACCAATCGGTGGCACTCCTTAAAGCGTTACGCGGTCAACACTTGTCATATCGCATAGAGATCTATGATCACTGGCGGCTCCAGAACGGTGCTGTGGGGGCACGGGTGGTTGGGGGGGGGGGCAAATCCCACAAATTCTCACACAATTCTGAAAATTCATCGGATTTCGCTTGCTTATGCATTGATAGCTGATTTAAAATGAACATTCCTTAGTAAAAGTTGCTTAAATTTTCTATTATATCAGGAAATGTGTCAATTTTGCGCAGATTTCAGGCGGTTGGGGGGGGGACATGGCCTCTTTGCCCCCCCCCCCCCCTGGGTCCGCCAGTGTCCGTGATCAAAGACAGACAGGTGTTTTAAACCCTCCTCCAGAGTTGTTTAAGTCCACGTCATTGTTAAATCACCGGACGAGGGAGGCGATGACGGAGGTGTTGACTCGAACGGAGCCAGGGGGCGCTGTAAACCATGTCAGAGTCGGATGTGACCCGTCTATCCTGTGAGCGCCTCCTCGCCTGGTGTGGGAGATGTGACGATATCCTGTGAGCGCCTCCTCGCCTGGTGTGGGAGACGTGACGATATCCTGTGAGCGCCTCCTCGCCTGGTGTGGGAGACGTGACGATATCCTGTGAGCGCCTCCTCGCCTGGTGTGGGAGACGTGACGATATCCTGTGAGCGCCTCCTCGCCTGATGTGGGAGACGTGACGATATCCTGTGAGCGCCTCCTCGCCTGATGTGGGAGACGTGACGATATCCTGTGAGCGCCTCCTCGCCTGATGTGGGAGACGTGACGATATTTGACGGGAGGGCCATGTAAAGCAGCTCGGTCTGAGGGGCTGTCTGAGTGGCAGCTCGGTCTGAGGGGCAGGCGAGTCTGAGGGGCAGGCGAGTCTGAGGGGCAGGCGAGTCTGAGTGGCGACTATACAGACATGCGATGGGCACGGTGTCTGGTGATCTGATGCAGGGGACGGCTTGGTAACCCAGCTACGGGTGGTTCGGATTCATCACCGCATCTCCGACGGAGAGCATGCTCCGTCAGTGAGACAACCAGCTGTCTTCTCCTGTTTGTAACGATATGTTTCTCTCCCCGCATGTACATGTACCGGGAAGCATCTGTCATCACACATCTGCTACTATCTATCCAGCAGCCATAACAAGGGCAGACAGCGTCCATGATCCGGTGTACCAGGAGCCCGGGAGAGTCTGTCATCGCCTGGGTAAAAGACCATGCAGACTAGCGAGCGCTGGCCTGCAGTGAGGAGGGTTTATCACAGTGCCAGTCTGCACCACATGGCGCAGTGAGGAGGGTTCACCACAGCGCCAGTCCACCACATGGCGCAGTGAGGAGGGTTCACCACAGTGCCAGTCTGCACCACATGGCCTGCAGTGAGGAGTGTTCATCACAGTGCCAGTCTGCACCACATGGCGCAGTGAGGAGGGTTCACCACAGCGCCAGTCCACCACATGGCCTGCAGTGAGGAGTGTCCACCACATGGCCCAGTGTATCGCTGTGATGCGTGACGCCGCGCTGGTCAGTCGTGCGTGATGAAAAGAGTAGCTAATACTGCAGCAGAAGCTGCATGGAAACATTCAGACCGTGCAGCGCATGAGGTTGTGCTTAAAACAGATCGTCATGCTTTCGTATACCGGCTGCAGCGTAGGGAAAGCACCTGATCACGTTGATAAGGAGATTACTGGGTAAGCAATGTGGTCGACATGTTCCAAGCCGAATCTTCACGAATAGCTTTCAAAACTCTAAGGCCAAATGGCAACCATGTGGCAAAATCCAAACTTCTGAGTCTCACACCCGAACTGGGGATAACTGGGCCCACTATAACCTTATGTTAGGCTGCTTTGGTGCACATATATTATTTGGAAATATGCAATTATTTATAAAAAGTAATAACTACTGTATGTTTAACTTATGATTCAATGTGCAACAAAATAATGCTTAACACATTAGATGAAAATCTGTTTAATCTGGCAGCTCGTCCAGTGGCGCAGGCAGGATTCCATTTCGGGGGGAGGTCAGAGCCCAAAAGCGGACCCCGTTATGTGCGGGCCCCCACCCGTTTTGAGAAAACTTCGTGGATTCCGGTCACTTGTTTTTTTAGCGGGCTCCTACAGCATTGGATCTGATACAATATATGTTCTTGTCAATGTCGTGTAAGGTGACTATGTGTGCTACTGAGGTGTAAATTGTAGGTGTGTGTGCTACTGATGTGCGGTACAACTGTCGAGAGTTGACGAAATGAGGTCAACGACAACACGCAGTAGTGGTGAACCGATACGGTATTTTCGTAGCAGGTATGTGTGATCAGTTGGCGCGATACATGGCTGATTTTTACAACATACAGCATCGCAACACATGTGGAGACGGTCTCGCGCATGACTTGGGAAGGCATAACCAACGGATTCAGGGTCTGGTGTCAACCAGTTGCTGCATAGCTGTCTGGAAGCTGCGTACAAGCTTTCTGGAGTTTGGTAAAAATGAGAGAAGCACGGGAACAGATCGCGTCAAAAATTTCAAACGTCGTAATAACTAGTTTTTTTTGGGGGGGGGGGAGATCTGCTACCCATTGTCTTTGGTGGGCTTGGGTACTCAAAACCATCGGTCCCTAGGATGACACGTAACATGTGCTAAATAGCGAAGCATTGTATTTAATCAGTCAAGTTGAGTGTTACAATATGATTTGGCTACGCCCATAGACGTTTGAGATGCTTATGCGCAAAGGCAAATTGTGGTGCAGATAAAAACCGCGTTTACACGGGACTTTAGCCCTGTTTCGAATCAGCTGTCGGCTGTTGGCAGCAGGGAATAGACTCCGCCCATAGCGCTGGGCTGACGGATTGGTTCCAAATCAGCTGCCAACAAAATGGCAGCTGTACAGATGTGGCGCTGAAAGGATATATTTTGACGCATGTGCGCGAAAACCAAACAGATAATCATACAGCAAAGGCAGGGAAGTGATTGTGAAAGACACGACAGAGTTCGCTGCTTTCAACCCGAAACAAGCGCTCTTTGCTTTGTTTACACGCTCGCCTTCAACTGCGCCACTGCCGCATGCGCCAATTTCCGTGCCTGCTGACAAAACGTGCGTCCTGCACCTACTTCCTCGCAGCAGCAGAGCTGGCACTTGTCAGCAGGAGTATGACGCATAGGCGTACACAAGGTGTGGGGGGGGGGGGGGGCAAACGGGGAAATTGCATCCCCCCTGAAGGTCTGTCCCTTTGGTCGAAAAAATGAATGATTTTTTTTTTTAGTAAAAAATGGTGAAAATAAGCCCTTTTAAAAATATAGTGGGCCAAATCCGGTGAGTTTTTTTTGGTGGGGGTACTTTATGTCCCCTGAGCAAAAATTGACCCCTCCTGGAGCAAATCCTGGGTACGCTACTGGTATAACGTCACCTGGTATGACGTAGTAATACGTCATCGATCTTCCAGCGAATCAGGCTCTCTAATTTCGGCTGACAACAGCACAGCAGCCGATTTGAAACAGGTCTTTTATATTCTCTAGGCATGAAGGAATTATCTCTTCGGAAATTGAGGCATTTTTATCAATTGGGCCAAATTATGGCGTTTTTTTTCCTTTCTAACCTCCCAGATGCATGTACTCTACAGGTTTAAAAGTCCCAGCCTTTGGACGTCAAAGTCCCGTATAAACTACGCTAGGCTACGTTCGCATGAAGATATCGACTTGAAACTTTCAGCAACTTGAAATGAATAGCTAGGCCATGGTTTGGCAACAAATTGGGTCCCGCCCAGGCCAGGTCAGGTCAGCAAGTCAGGTCAAATGACATGACCACCACACAATTTCTAGGTAGCACCACCGGCACAGTGGTCAATCGAGCGACATGAAACTCATGGCCCGTTATGAGGTCATTATGAACTACAATTCGTTTATTTCGGATTGTATTTATCGGTGATCTAAGGTCAAGTTATAATCGTGACCTTTCCAATGGCCCTTTGGGAAAACAACAACAACGCATATATTTCAGTTGTAAAGGGATATATTTAGTTCATGTTTGCTCTAGCCACTAGTTTTGGCCATGTCAGACCACAGAGGTGAAATTTATGGTGGGTGACATCTGCAAGGTCACCGTGAGGTCAAATTAGCTTTTGGTCAATACCTGTTGACCTAATTAAGATAGAGAAATGGGGTTAACGCCATCGTGATCCTCTCGTGAAGACGCGTCAAATGATGAATAATATGACCTAGCTAGGTCAAAGTTGGACCTTGACCTGAGGTCAAGGTCATCACTATATATATGTATATGATCACTATATAGCCTCTGCCAGCACCGGGGCCCTGCATTGACCGGGCTCCTACCAGGAACGGGCCTATACCAGTAACCGGCCCGTATCAAGCATTTACAAGGAACGGGCCCTGTTGTGACCGGGCCCTCGTCCTGACCGGGCCCCGTATCACGCCTTTGCCAGCACCGGGCCCCTGCCTCGATCAGACCTGACTAAAACCGGGCCCCAGCCAGAAAGGGGTCTGTATCAAGAATATGCAAGGACCAGGCCCAGTTGTGACCAGGGATGTGCATTGTGCAAAGTGTTTAGGACAAAACACTTTGCACACCCCTCATGCAGCACGCACCACGCACAGTGGTAGCACCCACGTGAGTCGGCACTGGTCTCAAACAGGTTAGGGTGGATGGGGCTACTCAGCAAAGAAGCCCGCTTGTCAATCGGACATGCGGTTGCAGAGATATGAGCTTCTCCAAAAGCTGGCGGGCATGGCATGCCGATTTATAATATACACTTCGGAAATAGGCGACCGGGCCCTCGTCCTGACCGGGCCCCATATAACGCCTTTGCCAGCACCGGGCCCCTGCCTCGATCGGGCCTGGCCAAGACCGGGCCCCTACCAGAAACGGACCTGTATCAAGAATATGCGAGGACCGGGCCCTCGTCCTGACCGGGCCCCATATCACGCCTTTGCCAGCACCGGGCCCCTGCCTCGATCAGGCCTGACCTAGACCGGGCCCCTGCCAGGTATGGGCCTGCCAGGTAAGGGCCCCTCAGAAATTTCGGGGGTCAGCTGAATGGGGGGGGGGGGAGTGAGCCTTTGACCCCCTCCCCCCCCCCCCTGCCTGCGCCACTGAGTTAGTCTATGTGCAAAAATAATTTGTACAATACGCATTGTCAAACCCAAACGTTACGGATCATAGAGAGCTTTCGCAGTATTCAAATGTGGTTTGCTGTTACTTTGGCTTATATCAAAAGTGGCTGCACTTTCATGGAACTCTTATGCTTATTTTATATATATGCTTATTTTGACTTATAAATTCAAATAAATGGTTCACCCCTCACGAGGAGCTAAGTTGGACAATTTGGCTTAACACGCAGGTGAACTAATGTCCACTGTCGGGGAAGCAGCTAAGGAACATAACTGTTCTAGCCTGGTAGGTAAATGCATAGCTTGCTTGCTTTGAGAGTGAAACTGATTCGAGCATCAGTCGCAAGCGGGCTGGTGTCGACCCTAATGAAGTCGGCAGTCTGGGTTTATGCTGAAGTGCCGCCTGATGTCGCCTGTTTAGACTGCCTGATGCCTTCGTATCTGTCAAGTGTTCACTTTATTTCATCATTTTAAACGAAAATGTATTGAAGTTAGGCGTTCTGGCCGTTCATTTATTTATTTTACAAGAATCCTCGATACCAGCTAATCGATGTTTATGATGACCTATCTTCAGCTCACTCAATACACAGCAACCTGCCAAGACTCACAACCCGAACACATAATCAGACTTATGAGCTTCTTTTCTGGGCATCTACCAGCAATTTGTGAGCATGTCTCATAAATCGGAATTAAATAATCAATCAAATCCAGTAGGTATTTCCAGCAAACTCTTAGCAGCGCTGTTCTGCTAGTTGTGAGGGATTTTAGCAGCGCTCTTAGCAGCGCTGTTCTGCTAGTTGTGAGGGATTTTAGCAGCGCTCTTAGCAGCGCTGTTGTGATAGTTATGAGGGATTTTAGCAGCGCTCTTAGCAGCGCTGTTCTGCTAGTTGTGAGGGATTTTAGCAGCGCTCTTAGCAGCGCTGTTCTGATAGTTATGAGGGATTTTAGCAGCGCTCTTAGCAGCGCTGTTCTGCTAGTTGTGAGGGATTTTAGCAGCGCTCTTAGCAGCGCTGTTGTGATAGTTATGAGGGATTTTAGCAGCGCTCTTAGCAGGGCTGTTCTGCTAGTTGTGAGGGATTTTAGCAGCGCTCTTAGCAGCGCTGTTGTGATAGTTATGAGGGATTCTAGCAGCGCTCTTAGCAGCGCTGTTCTGCTAGTTGTGAGGGATTTTAGCAGCGCTCTTAGCAGCGCTGTTGTGATAGTTATGAGGGATTTTAGCAGCGCTCTTAGCAGCGCTGTTCTGCTAGTTGTGAGGGATTTTAGCAGCGCTCTTAGCAGCGCTGTTCTGCTAGTTGTGAGGGATTTTAGCAGCGCTCTTAGCAGCGCTGTTGTGATAGTTATGAGGGATTTTAGCAGCGCTCTTAGCAGCGCTGTTCTGCTAGTTGTGAGGGATTTTAGCAGCGCTCTTAGCAGCGCTGTTGTGATAGTTATGAGGGATTTTAGCAGCGCTCTTAGCAGCGCTGTTCTGCTAGTTGTGAGGGATTTTAGCAGCGCTCTTAGCAGCGCTGTTGTGATAGTTATGAGGGATTTTAGCAGCGCTCTTAGCAGCGCTGTTCTGCTAGTTGTGAGGGATTTTAGCAGCGCTCTTAGCAGCGCTGTTGTGATAGTTATGAGGGATTTTAGCAGCGCTCTTAGCAGCGCTGTTCTGCTAGTTGTGAGGGATTTTAGCAGCGCTCTTAGCAGCGCTGTTGTGATAGTTATGAGGGATTTTAGCAGCGCTCTTAGCAGCGCTGTTCTGCTAGTTGTGAGGGATTTTAGCAGCGCTCTTAGCAGCGCTGTTGTGATAGTTATGAGGGATTTTAGCAGCGCTCTTAGCAGCGCTGTTGTGATAGTTATGAGGGATTTTAGCAGCGCTCTTAGCAGCGCTGTTGTGATAGTTATGAGGGATTTTAGCAGCGCTCTTAGCAGCGCTGTTCTGCTAGTTGTGAGGGATTTTAGCAGCGCTCTTAGCAGCGCTGTTGTGATAGTTATGAGGGATTTTAGCAGCGCTCTTAGCAGCGCTGTTCTGCTAGTTGTGAGGGATTTTAGCAGCGCTCTTAGCAGCGCTGTTGTGATAGTTATGAGGGATTTTAGCAGCGCTCTTAGCAGCGCTGTTCTGCTAGTTGTGAGGGATTTTAGCAGCGCTCTTAGCAGCGCTGTTCTGCTAGTTATGAGGGATTTTAGCAGCGCTCTTAGCAGCGCTGTTCTGATAGTTATGAGGGATTTTAGCAGCGCTCTTAGCAGCTCTGTTCTGATAGTTATGAGGGGGATTTTAGCAGCGCTCTTAGCAGCGCTGTTCTGATAGTTGTGAGGGATTTTAGCAGCGCTCTTAGCAGCGCTGTTCTGATAGTTATGAGGGATTTTAGCAGCGCTCTTAGCAGCGATGTTCTGATAGTTATGAGGGATTTTAGCAGCGCTCTTAGCAGCGCTGTTGTGATAGTTATGAGGGATTTTAGCAGCGCTCTTAGCAGCGCTGTTCTGATAGTTATGAGGGATTTTAGCAGCGCTCTTAGCAGCGCTGTTCTGATAGTTATGAGGGATTTTAGCAGTGCTCTTAGCAGCGCTGTTCTGATAGTTATGAGGGATTTTAGCAGCGCTCTTAGCAGCGCTGTTCTGCTAGTTGTAAGGGATTTTAGCAGCGCTCTTAGCAGCGCTGTTCTGATAGTTATGAGGGGGATTTTAGCAGCGCTCTTAGCAGAGCTGTTCTGATAGTTATGAGGGGGATTTTATTAATATCGTGCCGGTGCTCCGCCGACTGCAGCCAATGCGGATATGGTCCGCTAGACAATGGATACAATAGTCCAGAATTCGCTAGGATTTCTATCTCCACCTTTGATAGTTTTACGTCACGGAGGTTGGACGAAAGACTTTTGACCTGCCGAAAGTAAATGGAATGATATACCGTAAGGGATGTTTCCTCGCTGACGTGGTTTCTAAAAGCGGGCGTGCCGGGCGTGCCGGGCGTGCCGGGCGTGCCGGATGATACGGACCGGCGCCGTCAGCACAGCCGTAAATTTTAGTGTTCCTTTTATCATCCAATAGTCTCAAAAACAATATTAGATATATCCACACGTTCCCTCAGCTCCCCTAATAGCTCGTAACATGTTAAATACAGCTTGTGTTCAATGTTGTATATTCCCGTCTCAAGTGTTTTAAATACTGGGTTTCCTAGATGCAATGCTAGTTTCCTGGGTTGCTTTTGGGTCCATTTCATATACACGATTGTAACTAGGTGATTGTTTAGTGCATGCATACCTACAGCTGATTGGCGACAACCATCCTGCCAGCTGCTGAGGGTCCTTCGCTGCCCTCTCGCTGGATATGTGCGAGTTAGTTGTTATAAACTTCCTGATAAAACGTTCATCGGTAACTATCCAGTTAACAACAAGCGACCGACATTCGCTCGACTTTGGTGAAATAATAGGCAATACAAAATATAAGGTAACCCATCATTTTCTCTGCGCCTATTTTCAACAATGTAATACAAGCAGCTACTTGAGCCTGCACTCTGCAGGTCACAGCTGCACCGAGTCGTCTGACCTCTACTTCTCGGTACCCTGGTTGGCAGCTGGCAGACTGCGCACTTCGTGTCCCCGGACTCAGGTGGCTGCCGCCGATCCTGTGTGCAATTCATGTCTCCGGGGCGGCGGCGGCGCCGGCTGACCGGGCTGTATATCAGGCCATCGCCGTTCACACCAGCCAGAGCCGGCCAGGGAACAGCCGTCACTGCATTGCGGTCGTCATATGTCGTCATGGCGACCCGACCACCGAGGTCGCCTGTCACTGCGGCGTGCCTCCGTCCCGGTGCGGCCCGCGCGCTGGCTCTCCGGCCGCTTGGCACGGGAGGATCAATACAGCGCTACTCTGTCCGGACCGGCCTGGAGACCAGCTGCTGCCGGCGGCGGCGGCGGCGGCGGCGGCGGGCCGAGCGGCCCCAGCGGGCCCGCGACCCAGAGTCAGACGCGGAAGTGACCGGTGTCGGGAGCACACCTGGAGACTGGGTCTAAAAATGCTACTTGTGGGCTGCAAACCCGGAGATAAGCTCCCAATGTGTGGCGTGGTGTATTTGGCAAGGAAGTTGGTGCTTCTGCTTAGTAAATGGAGTTCGTGTTTGCGTGGTTATGTCAGATCGCGTGCAAATTTGGACAAGACACCAGCCGAGAACGCATAGTTGTCGACATTTATGGAGACAAGATAACAGACAATTGGGACCAACTAACGGACGGAATACGAGACGACATGAAGAGACGGAATGACGAACAGCGGTACTAACCGCTTTACCTGGAGATACATGCTATTTACGGCGTGCTAGACCCAGACTCCCGTCCCTCTGTGGTATCCCAGGGCGGACAGTGCTGGACCCAGACTCCCGTCCCTCTGTGGTATCCCAGGGCGGACAGTGCTGGACCCAGACTCCCGTCCCTCTGTGGTATCCCAGGGCGGACAGTGCTGGACCCAGACTCCCGTCCCTCTGTGGTATCCCAGGGCGGACAGTGCTGGACCCAGACTCCCGTCCCTCTGTGGTATCCCAGGGCGGACAGTGCTGGACCCAGACTCCCGTCCCTCTGTGGTATCCCAGGGCGGACAGTGCTGGACCCAGACTCCCGTCCCTCTGTGGTATCCCAGGGCGGACAGTGCTGGACCCAGACTCCCGTCCCTCTGTGGTATCCCAGGGCGGACAGTGCTGGACCCAGACTCCCGTCCCTCTGTGGTATCCCAGGGCGGACAGTGCTGGACCCAGACTCCCGTCCCTCTGTGGTATCCCAGGGCGGACAGTGCTGGACCCAGACTCCCGTCCCTCTGTGGTATCCCAGGGCGGACAGTGCTGGACCCAGACTCCCGTCCCTCTGTGGTATCCCAGGGCGGACAGTGCTGGACCCAGACTCCCGTCCCTCTGTGGTATCCCAGGGCGGACAGTGCTGGACCCAGACTCCCGTCCCTCTGTGGTATCCCAGGGCGGACAGTGCTGGACCCAGACTCCCGTCCCTCTGTGGTATCCCAGGGCGGACAGTGCTGGACCCAGACTCCCGTCCCTCTGTGGTATCCCAGGGCGGACAGTGCTGGACCCAGACTCCCGTCCCTCTGTGGTATCCCAGGGCGGACAGTGCTGGACCCAGACTCCCGTCCCTCTGTGGTATCCCAGGGCGGACAGTGCTGGACCCAGACTCCCGTCCCTCTGTGGTATCCCAGGGCGGACAGTGCTGGACCCAGACTCGCGTCCCTCTGTGGTATCCCAGGGCGGACAGTGCTGGACCCAGACTCGCGTCCCTCTGTGGTATCCCAGGGCGGACAGTGCTGGACCCAGACTCCCGTCCCTCTGTGGTATCCCAGGGCGGACAGTGCTGGACCCAGACTCCCGTCCCTCTGTGGTATCCCAGGGCGGACAGTGCTGGACCCAGACTCCCGTCCCTCTGTGGTATCCCAGGGCGGACAGTGCTGGACCCAGACTCCCGTCCCTCTGTGGTATCCCAGGGCGGACAGTGCTGGACCCAGACTCCCGTCCCTCTGTGGTATCCCAGGGCGGACAGTGCTGGACCCAGACTCCCGTCCCTCTGTGGTATCCCAGGGCGGACAGTGCTGGACCCAGACTCCCGTCCCTCTGTGGTATCCCAGGGCGGGCAGTGCTGGACCCAGACTCGCGTCCCTCTGTGGTATCCCAGGGCGGACAGGCGGCGTCAGTGGACCGACACCGTATAATTGATGACATTGTTGGGTGACACGTCAAAGACATGGGAGTGACATCTACTCTGGGTCACGGTATATAGCGTTGTATGATCATCCTCATAGCATCGAATAGCACTGAACTGACTCTCTCACAGATATCTGGACAAAGCCACGCCAACACCGCAGAGCTCTGTCTCTGCAGCCCCAGGTAGCGGAGATTACCGGCAGCCTGTTTCGGAGCGCCACACTCTCGGCCACACTCGGCGGCCGCTCCGTTGGCTGGACCTCAACCTCGGGACCGTTAATGATTATCGGCCAGCGAGCTGAGATCGTGCCAAATAGCTGCCAAGATCGATACCGGCCGGGAATCTGCGCTCTCTGCACAAACTGCTGGCTCATTTCTGCTGGGAATGCAAAGATCAGCCAGGTTAGTGAAGGCCTTACCTTACCAGGCGCAGGACGACAGCAACGCAGTCTGTGGAGGTTTTCGGATGAATTGTTGCTCCAAGTAGCTTGTCGTATCATTCCATCACACTCAGCTGGCTGGGTGAAGGGGCATTTCTGCTGACTGTTCAAAGATAATATGTTATCACTCTGCCCCTCGGCTCGACAGGTAGGTGACCGCACTCTACTCGGCTCGACAGGTAGGTGAGTGGTGACCGCACTCTACTCGGCTCGACAGGTAGGTGACCGTACTCTACTCGGCTCGACAGGTAGGTGACCGCACTCTACTCGGCTCGACAGGTAGGTGACCGCACTCTACTCGGCTCGACAGGTAGGTGACCGCACTCTACTCGGCTCGACAGGTAGGTGACCGCACTCTACTCGGCTCGACAGGTAGGTGACCGCACTCTACTCGGCTCGACAGGTAGGTGACCGCACTCTACTCGGCTCGACAGGTAGGTGACCGCACTCTACTCGGCTCGACAGGTAGGTGACCGCACTCTACTCGGCTCGACAGGTAGGTGACCGCACTCTACTCGGCTCGACAGGTAGGTGACCGCACTCTACTCGGCTCGACAGGTAGGTGACCGCACTCTACTCGGCTCGACAGGTAGGTGACCGCACTCTACTCGGCTCGACAGGTAGGTGACCGCACTCTACTCGGCTCGACAGGTAGGTGACCGCACTCTACTCGGCTCGACAGGTAGGTGACCGCACTATACTCGGCTCGACAGGTAGGTGACCGCACTCTACTCGGCTCGACAGGTAGGTGACCGCACTCTACTCGGCTCGACAGGTAGGTGACCGCACTCTACTCGGCTCGACAGGTAGGTGACCGCACTCTACTCGGCTCGACAGGTAGGTGACCGCACTCTACTCGGCTCGACAGGTAGGTGACCGCACTATACTCGGCTCGACAGGTAGGTGACCGCACTATACTCGGCTCGACAGGTAGGTGACCGCACTCTACTCGGCTCGACAGGTAGGTGACCGCACTATACTCGGCTCGACAGGTAGGTGACCGCACTCTACTCGGCTCGACAGGTAGGTGACCGCACTCTACTTGGCTCGACAGGTAGGTGACCGCACTCTACTCGGCTCGACAGGTAGGTGACCGCACTCTACTCGGCTCGACAGGTAGGTGACCGCACTCTACTCGGCTCGACAGGTAGGTGACCGCACTATACTCGTGCCAAATACGGTAAACGCGGCGCTCGCAGAGCAAAGGTCAACACGCGATCTGCCCGCGGCACTGACTCACTGACCCAGACACGCCCAGCTGACCCGGGCGGTCAAGGTCACCGCATGTTGGCGGTCACAGACCTGTGACATCGCTTACGCCGGACCCGTACGATGTAAGCGATATTGATACGCTATCTTTTGAATCGGTAATTATAGAAGAAGAAATAGCACGTGAAAATGGTGAATGCGTTAACAATAATTGTATTATATACATTGATCATGTTTACCCAAGGCCCTATAACAACAGGTTGGACGGAGTTTTATACCAAAATTATACCAAGTTTTGCAATGACATTATGGTAACTTATCCATACAGTGGTAATTCCAGTCACCATGCCACTCAAACTGGACATTTTGACAGCAACAAGATATTTTGTGTTCACATTACCCCTGTTGTTTAGTTATAAAGAAGAATAAATAAGTTATAGTGCAGGATTCCTAGTAGTAGGATATAATGTTTTTTTCTCAAGACTACTTTTGCCAGATTGTACAATTCTGGCGCGCCAGGGACAAATAACAATAACAATTTATATTTCCCACTTTTCGCTTTTACCTATGGCTTGCTACATTCAATATACAAAGTTGCGATATTTATATATATAGTTCTTCACTTCATTTTCAGTTCCCTGTGATGAATTTTGAGTAGAGCTTAGTAATGACCAGTGACTTTCTTCCAATATACAGTGTGGAATATTGCGCAGCACGTGAAATGTTGTTGCTGATCTGCTGCAAAATAAATTGTTTTATTTTTATTTCACCGCCAGCTTACTATGATTTTCATTTTAGCATTGTCCTTAAGCAAGAATCTTTCATATTTCTTTCAATCTTTCATCAAGAATCAAGATTCTTCAGAATCTAATTAAAAGCATCTCCAAAAGTTATTAAGATGTCATGTCAGTGGCGCACGCAGGGGGGTCAAAGGGGTCAGCTGACCCCAGCGAAATTTCTGAGGGGCCCGTATTTCTGAGGGGCCCGTTTCTGGTAGGGGCCCGGTCTTGGTAGGGGCCCGGTCTTGGTCAGGCCCGATCGAGGTAGGGGCCCGGTGCTGGCAAAGGCGTGGCATGGGATGATGGGGCCCGGTCACAACAGGGCCCGGTCCTCGCATATTCTTGACACGGGCCTGTTTCTGGTAGGGGCCCGGTCTTGGTCAGACCTGATCGAGGCAGAGGCCCGGTGCTGGCAAAGGCGTGATATGGGGCCCGGTCAGAACGAGAGCCCGGTACTTGAACATTATTGATGCGGGCCCGTTTCTGGTAGGGGCCCGGTCTTGGTCAGGCCCGATTGAGGCAGGGGCCCGGTGCTGGCAAAGGCGTGACATGGAGCCCGGTCAGAACGAAGGCCCGGTCACAACAGGGCCCGGTCATTGCATATTATTGATACGGGCCCGTTTCTGGAAGGGGCCCGGTCTTGGTCAGTTCCGATCGAGGCAGGGTCCCGGTGCTGGCAAAGACGTGGCATGGGGCCCGGTCAGGACGAGGGCCCGGTCACAACAGGGCCCGGTCCTCGCATATTCTTGATACGGGCCCGTTTCTGGTAGGGGCCCGGTCTTGGTCAGGCCTGATCGAGGCAGGGGCCCGGTGCTGGCAAAGGCGTGATATTGGGCCCGGTCACAACAGGGCCCGGTCCTTGCATATTCTTGATACGGGCCCGTTTCTGGTAGGGGCCCGGTCTTGGTCAGGCCTGATCTAGGCAGGGGCCGGTGCTGGCAAAGGCGTGGCATGGGGCCCGGTCAGGACGAGGGCTTGGTCATAACAAGGCCCGGTCCTTGCATATTCTTGATACGGGCCCGTTTTTGGTAGGGACCCGGTCTTGGTCAGGCCCGATCGAGGCAGGGGCCCGGTGCTGGGAAAGACGTGATATAGGGCCCGGTCAAAACTAAGGCCCGTCCACAACAGGGCCCGATCCTTGCAAATTCTTGATACGGGCGTATTTGATATTGATACGTATGTTTTACATTATCCATTGTTGCTTCAGGAAATGGTTTATGGCAACTTGTGGCAACATGATGGTGGGCGCGAATGACGTAGTCGAGGCGCACTAAAACCCCAACGATGATGATGATGACATAACTACCGGGGATTGGACTGCCTAACCTGCCTAACCTGTAAAATATAATTGTTGTTGTTGTCATTTACCTGCCTAACCTGCCTAACCTGTAAAATATAATTGTTGTTGTTGTCATTTACCTCATTTCGTCAAATTTACTCTCGACAGTTGTACCGCACATCAGTAGCATACGCACCTAAAATTCGCATATCAGTAGCACACGCAGTCACCTTACACGACATTGACAAGAAAATTATAATGTCTCAGGTCCCATGCTGTAGGGGGCCCGCTCAAAAACAAGTGACCGAAATCCGCGAAGTTTTCAAAAAACGGGTGGGGGGCCCGCTCACAAGGAGGCCCGCTTTTAGGGCTCTGACCCTCCCCCCCCCCGAAATGGAATCCTGCGTGCGCCACTGTGTCATGTTATATCAGTTATACAGTTCAAGAAGTTATTAAAAAGGCCAGTTTATCTTTTCAGAGGAATGTGCGTGCAGACTGAGAGAGAATGTGCCCGTCATCGAAGTCCTGAACTAAATGGCGTCTTTCCACATCTTGGCCGGATCGCAATACCTACGTGTATACTCATCACCAATATCATTCCACCATAGATACTCTGCTGGACGTAGTCAGTGACTTCAGTCGCAACATGGACGAAGGCCGTGTCATGAGTCACGGAACCCCCCCCCCCCCCTTTCGGAGGCTTTCCGTGTGCTGCATATTCATTATTGAAGCTAAAGTTTTCAAACTTTCTAACTTTTCCTAACTTTTCATTGCACATCTGATGGTGTGTTTTTTTTCGAAAAAAAGCTGCCTCATAAGCGGCTCCAGGAGCACTTTTTGGGAGGCATGTTCGGGCGTTTTTGATACCAAAGGTTTGCATGGTTAAACACTAGTTGGAGGGTTTATGTTTTCTGCAAAATGCAAGCAAAAAGAGGTAATAGTAGACAATTGCAAGGAATTTCAGATGGCTGTCTCGAATTTTCACAATTTTGATTTTACAATTTCGAAATTTTGACAAATTACTTTTTTTACATGTATATAACATTTTTATGTTTATCACAAATTCGTGACACCTCCCCGAGATATTATACCAGTATATGTACACACAAATAAAAATCAAGTCGATCCCTTGATAACTGATAAAGTTATAACCCGAACACTGCCGGAAGTTCGTGCTAACCACGAACAGTTGATTTCCGCTTCCGCCAATATCTCAATAACTACGACACGCAGCGACAAGCGGAATGCTTGTCGCTGCGAATTGTTTTTGGTGGAATGAATGGTAAAGTAGCGCCGACCCGGAAAGAGTGCCCAGTCACCATTTCCGCAGTTACGTCAAGGGTTTCCGCGGTTACAAACATGTTTGGCAATAACTCTTGACATGATATAGATAGAGAGCTGAAACTGGTACCAATGTGTTTGTTTCGTCACTATGCGCCTTCTAATTTGTAACATGACCTATTTTGGCCACCTTGACCTTGACCTTGACCTAAGGTGAAACTTTAAAATTGACCTTACCAGATCAAACTTGATATATTTCGATGTGTCTTGACGAGAACAACAGGATGGTGGCAAAATTATTGTTCTATCCTTCATAGGTAAAAAGCTATTCACAAAAACGTTTTTGCCAAAAAAATGACCTATTTAACTTTGATGACCCGTGGAGCCCAAACGAGTGACCCAAGTACAAATCTGACGAAACCTTGTCGAAAGAGCGTTGCAAGAGCTTTAGATTGCTTTTTCGGTTTCGTCTTAGCTATAATAGTTTTGTAGATAATGCGTAATGTCTAGATAAAAGTCAAAATCATGGAAATTTCGGTACATTTGACCTCGTTTGACCTTGAAGATATTGACCCAAGGTCATAGAAATGACACAAAAAAGAGTTCCCTGTGGGTCCTTCCTACCTCCTAATTTCGCTGTTGTAGCTCTCATAGGAGCCGAGATCTCAGGGGGGGAGGGAGGCGAATCGCCCCTCGGATAGATTTAGCGTAAAAAAGCCGGACAGGAATAGGGTTAACACGCGCACGGCCGGGGAGGGGTTGATTCCCACCCCCCCCCCCCCCCCCCCCCTCTCCGGTTTTTCCTGAATAGCGGAAAAACCGCAGCGTGCAGCGCCGCCAAATTTAGCACAGCTGTTTGGGCATCAATTACCGCGACCCCGCCTCCAAAAAGTGTGCGGTCACACCACAGCCACAGTTGTTAGCCGATCAGTTTCATACTTACAGGATTTCATAAGGACATAGATACACACAATTCGTTTATCTCGGATTTTGTATATCGGTGACCTTAGGTAGGGTCAATTTCGTGACCTCCCATTATAAGTCAATGGGGAAATATGCAAATGCTTCCTATTCCAAGGTTACGCATGATAACAGCCCAATGTATTCTGGATCATGTTATAATAGGCCATTCATGATGACCCAGGTGCAATGTTTGTTCTGTGACCTCTACAGGGTCAGCCGAGGTCATCCGAGGTCACCAACACTTTGTTGTATATAACTCTCGGCAGAATGAAGATAGAGAAGTGAAACCGGTACTAATGTGTTTGTCTCATCGAGACACGTCTCCCAATATGCAACTTTACTGACCTACTTGGGTCACCACTTGACCTTGACCTGAGGTCAAATTTCTATGTTGACCTAACCTGGTTAACATGAAGATTATTCGACGCGCCTTGACGAGAAAAACACGATGGCGTCAAAATTCTTGAATATGGACGTGAATGGTGAAAATCCCCCCGCCCCCAGTGAAAATTCCTTAGAGGAAGCCTTGCGTCACAGCACCTGTATAAGTGTAAAGTGGGCCACCATGTGACAGTGACAGTGGCGCGACAGTGGCAAGCTGCCCGCGAACTGCCTCGACATGCTGAAATTCGACGCTCCACGCTGCAGCAACCGATTCTAGTGATCTGCCAAACATTATGTCTACTCGTACTGCTCACGACGACGCGCCGGTACTAATGTGTGAAACTGGTACCAATGTGTTTGTTTCGTCACTATGCGTCTTCTAATATGCCCCCCCCCCCCCCCTGAGATCTCGGCTCCTATGAGAGCTACAACAGCGAAATTAGGAGGTAGGAAGGACCTACAGGGAACTCTTTTTTGTGTCATTTCTATGACCTTGGGTCAATATCTTCAAGGTCAAACGAGGTCAAATGTACTCAGTGCTCACTCTACACACACAGCGCTTACAACCTCGTTGCACACTCCACAAATTCATTCACTTACCACACGTCGTAAATTCACGGTCACGTATCCCACCCCGTTCCTCTTCTCTGCAGACACGTGCCGCCGTTACGCCTTCCGTCACGTCACGGCGCTGTTCAGTGCCGCAGCACGGCCCGCTGGCGAGTGGACCACAATCGCCCCGGGCCATTCACTCCGTGGCTCTCCATTGGCCGGTGCCGGGCGCCCTGCAGCGGTGGCGGGGAAGTTACTGGGCCCTGCAGCGATGGCGGGGAGGTTACTGGGCCCTGCAGCGGCTGTGGGTCTGCAGTTCTGATGGTGCCGACACGTGTGAGAAGCAGGGGCGCAGCCAGGGGGGGGGGGGGGGGGGGGGCAGGGCGGGAGGGGGGTCCCCCTCCCCGGGCCATCTAAAAAAAAAACTCGGGTCATCTCAGGTCAGGTCACCAGACCAGGTCAAGTGACCCTACTTCCAAAAATGTTTGCAGTTGTGCAAAAGCCAGAATTTTTGACCGATCAGTTTGAAACTTACAGGATGTCATGAGGGCTTACGTACTTACAATTCGTTTATCTCGGAATTTTTATATCGGTGACCTAAGGTCAGGTCAATTTCGTAACCTCCCCATAATAAGTCAATGGGGAAATATACAAATGCTAAGGATATGCATGATATTAGTCCAATTACTTCTGGATCATGTTATTATAGGATATTCTTGATGATCCAAGTGTAAGTTTTGTTCAGTGACCCCTATTGGGTCATTTAAGGTCATGTGAGGTCACCATCGCTTTGTTGTCAATAACTCCCGACATAATGAAGATAGAGAAGTAAAACAGACATCAATGTGTTTGTCTCGTCGAGACGCGTCTTCCCATATGCAACATGCCCTACTTGGGTCACCACTTGACCTTGACCTGAGGTCAACTTTTAAGATAACTTAACAAGGTCACCATGTATATCATTCAAAGTGCCTTGACAAGATAAACACAATGACGTAAATAGTTTTCCGTTATCTTTATTACATAAAAAGTTAATAGCGAAAAACAATTTAGCAAAAAAACGTCATGTTTTTATTTTTTACCTCTGGAGCCTCAAATGTTGACCTGAGATCAAATTTGTCTTACCGATTGCAAATTTCACTGGCTGGCGTTTTCTCTTTTCCTTTTCTTTCTAACTAGCATAGTTTCTGAGATATATGGGAATTTCTGGAGCAATGTCCTAAAACAGGAGAAAAAAAAACTGGACAATTTGATCTTTGATGACCTCTGGTCACCTCAATTTTGACCTGACTTAAAACAATACAAAATACTTTTGATAGAACATGTATCAAGCTATCAAATACCGCTTGCCGCTTTTCGCTACGTAGCGTAGTTTTCGAGATCTCAGGGGAGGAGCGGAAATTCCCCCCCCCCCCCCTGCAGTTCGTGTTCGGCGCAAAGCCCCTGCAGTGCGCGGGTTACTAAGGGGGCCTCACAAAATAAAGTGGCCGAAATACGTAGAGTTTTTCATATCCAGGGGTATTTTTTTGGGGTGGGGCGCCTCTCCCAGGGGCTTGCCCCCCCCCCCCCTTCTGAAGGTCTGTCTGCGCCCCTGGTGAGAAGCATCCAGGTGACAGTCATCGTGCTTATGGGTGGGATACGCGTGCTTCTGAGCGGGTAGATCGACGCGTTGTGGCAGGAACCAGGGCAGAATCTGCCTAAACGTGGCCAATCTGCGGTGGTGTGTTCACCTGAGGTCGGCCGGAGGACGTGGTTCGCTGAGGAGGGAGGATGGTTCGGGTCCGTGTCGACCCAGGGTTTATCAGTGCTGGCGGTACCCCGCTGTGGCTCTCAGACCGGCTGACAGGGGCCGGGCGGCGCCGCTGTTAGTGACGTCACTGGCTCTGAAGGCGCGCAGCGCCCGTCAGCGGAGGTGCCAAGAACAAGCCGCCACGCTGACTCACACACCGCAGGAGGAGGCAGAATGTGCGGAATGCCGGTCAAGAATGCTCCACAAACATGCAGCGTTTGTGTACGGCCGATCCTCCGACTCGGTGGTGAGGCCGCGCGGCAGAACGTTCAAAGAACTCGGAACGTTCGCACGGTTTGATTCTGAGATCAGTCGAGGTCGTGATGCTCATTTCCAGAGAACTGACTCGAAGGGTCGAAGCACACAAATCTCGCGTTTCGATATTATCATTTGCCTACTCGTTGATTGGGTGGTGTCAGCACTCAGAAGTCCTACACTGCGCCCCCCCCCCCCCCCCCCCCTCTACGTTTCTTACTATCATTGATTCGCCAACTGACTTTTTCGTCTTCCGTCCTCCAATGTCCTCCAGCTCATCTGTCAAAATACATATCCATGAACGAGATTGAGTCTGTTTTTCATAATTAATGTGGTCGTTACTGCTGTTGTTGTTGATGGATTTGAATCAAACCCACGTGACGGATACAAATGGAATGTTGATGCATCGTTTCGGCGAAATTGATTCAGGCGATTGTTGATTTATCGATTCGCCAGAGTTCGTGGAAGTGAACCACACTCGACGTTTTTCTGGCTATGATAACAGGTGTTCCTCAACCCTCAGTTTGTCGGTCGGAAGGTGCTGATAAATCAGAGCTTTTCCCGCCCGCATGTTCCCATTGAACAACTGTCAGCTCGGATGATAAGACCGCAAACTTCCCACTGAGCACACCTAGTTGAAGGTGAGAAATTATGCGGTTTCTAGTAGCTTTATTTTTAGGGATCAACTATTTAACGTGCACATTTGTTTGAGGCCAGGCTGCCAGTAATCCTCATGCGTCTTAAAACCCGTTTCGATGCTGGTTTTCAACGTATGAGAATCACTGAACATGGTTGTTAGAAAGAGTACCTACTTACAAAAAAAGGAATACCGAAATAGTGGCTAGTGAGGCGTGTTTACCATATAATCGATGAATGTAAAAAATGATATGCCGTCACTTTTGTACAGAAGGCTAACAGAGAATTCGTTGAAGTCTTAATTTGTAGTCAATATTTAGAATACTTATTTAAATGGGAAGTTGCAGCAACAGCACATGAAAATTATTTGCATACGCAATAAAAATGTTGTCCATAAACTTCATATTTGTTTCAATGCACATGCTTCAAAATAAAGATAATCGAAATGGGTGCCTATCATTGGCAGTGGGGTTTGTGCAACGTTATGTGGACCCCAGACGCTCTTTGTTGCACTATTGTTTAAGGTATGATGCCGTCATTTCTTTAATAAGCCTGCGAAAAAGCTCCCTCTCTCCCTCTCTCCCTCTCTCCCTCTCTCCCTCTCTCCCTCTCTCCCTCTCTCCCTCTCTCCCTCTCTCCCTCCCTTGCTCTCTCCCTCTCTCCCCCTCTCTCCCTCAGAGCAGCACGGTAGCGTGACCAACACAAACAGTCCATCACTGCGGTGACACAGCCCTGCTGAGCTGTCCTTTGTGCTGGTGACAGTGCTGACCGTTTCGGACTCCCAGTGGTGATCCCCGGCTAACAGCTCGGCGGCGCGTGTGTCGTCACACCGCGCCGCGCTGCCCGCTGGGATCCCACACACGCGCCACAGACAGCCGGGCGTGCCACACCGTCGTAACGCCGCGCAGCACCCGACGTCTCTGCACGCCCCATGTGTGAACGACGGACGCGTGGCAGGGGCGGCGGCGGCGGCGGCGGCGGCCGATCCAGCTGGCGGCCGAGGGCGGCCCGCGGCGCGTCGGTCCCGCTCACATATCGCCACCCGCGGCGCATGCGCCCGACCCAGGTCAATGCATCGGCGGGTGGCCGCACGCGCCGTGAGGCCGCCCGGGCGGGGCGGGGGCGGGGGCGGTGTTTGCCGCTCGTCTCCCTCAGCGCGGCGGGCGGCGGCAGCGGCGGCGGCGGGGTGGCGGGGCGGTCCGGCCGGTCGCCAGTCGGCCGGCTCGCTCGGTGGCCGCCGTCTCGGCCGGTGCGGTGTGGTGCTGACAGATCGGTCAGGACTCAGGAGACGGCCGACAGCGTGCAGTGCGGTGCTGACAGTCCCCGCCCGGCAGCCAGCACGGGCGAGTGTGAAGCAGCCGCTCCGGTCCGCTTACCTTCATCCGTTGGCCCAGAGTCCGTCGGCCTGTAGTCCGCCGGCCCCGGAGTCCGTCGGCCTGTAGTCCACCGGCCCTGGAGTCCGCCGGCCTAGGAGTCCACCGGCCCGGAGTCCATTGGCCCGGAGTCCGCCGGCCCCGGAGTCCGCCGCCCCGGAGTCCGTCGACCCGGAGTCCGCAGCCCCGGAGTCCGCCGGCCTGTAGTCCTGCGGCCCCGGAGTCCTGTGGCCCGGAGTCTGCCGCCCGGAGTCCTGCGGCCCGGAGTCCGCCGCCGGGAGTCCTGCGGCCCCGGAGTCCTGCGGCGGAACTCAGCACTGATCGCGTTAGCTCCGCTCCATTAGCAGTGGTGCGTCGCTGCGTTTTGCGTCACGATTGGAGCGTAAGACCACTCGCCGGACGAGGTGACGCCGGACGTCCTGCAGCGCGTCCTTCCGTCCCGTCGGCAGCTCCTACCGCGGCCAGGTCGGAGAGCTTCTCTCGCCGCGGGCGGTTCCGGACAGCGAGTGTCGCCCTGCCGTCGTCCCTGT
>JAXIVJ010004338.1:2500-10000 GCA_036785665.1 Chirona hameri | reverse complement strand
GGCCAAGAGCACTTCTTGACCATGTGTGCTATAGTAGAGAAAACATCACAACTCGAAACACTTCGAACATCTGTGACGCTCGGTCTGTAGTCGTCTACTCGCCGTCCGATTCACAGTTTTCACATATGACATTTTGCCTAATACTTCTCGACTGCGATATCTTGGGTCCACATCGGGCACATCTCGGCCTCGTACTGGATCCACCTTTCTTTGGATGGACTGTTTTTGAAGCTGTCCACGCACACAAGGCAGAAGACGTCCTCTTCTTCACCGTCACTGCTGCTTGCCCTGCTGGGTGCCTTTCTCTTGCCACCGGCTTTCTTCGTCTTCTATTCGTGCCTTTCCTTGCTGAAGTTGAACTTTTTTGGTGCTTGTTTGGGTTTCTTTCGACTTTGTTCTAGCTCTATCGCTCTCTTCTCTGGCGTATCGGTTAGAATTGCGACCTTTCGCTTCCTCCGTCCCGCACTGATGTGTTTCCTTGGACCTGCCTTGGGCAGAAACCGAATCACTTCAGGGGTGAGCGGTTCCGAAGCGATCCCCGATGGACCGGGCTGTTCGATCCCCGATCCTGTCAAACAGGCTGTTCGATCCCCGATGGACCAGGCTGTTCAATCCCTGATGGATTAGGCTGTTCGGTCCCTGATGGATTAGGCTGTTCAATTCCCGATGGACCAGGCTGTTTGATCACCGATGGATTGTATTGTATTGTATTGCGGCACTCAGGAGACTCTTCAAAGGGCTCTTATGCTCCCGCGTCAATGTACAAACAAGCAAGCATGCATACAATCAAACCCATCACCCATCACCCATCACCCATCACCCATCACCCATCACCCATCACCCATCACCCATCACCCATCACCCATCACCCATCACCCATCACCCATCACACATCACCCATCACCCATCATCCATCACACATCACCCATCACCCATCACCCATCACCCATCACCCATCACCCATCACCCAGCATGTCCGATCACCCATCACCCATCACCCATCACCCATCACCCATCATCCATCACCCATCACCCATCACCCATCACCCATCACCAATCACCCATCACCCATCACACATCACACATCACACATCACACATCACACATCACACATCACACATCACACATCACACATCACCCATCACCCATCACCCACCACCCATCACCCATCACCCATCATCCATCATCCATCACCCATCACCCATCACCCATCACCCATCACACATCACACATCACCCATCACCCATCACCCATCACCCATCATCCATCACCCAGCCTGTCCGATCACCCATCACCCATCACCCATCACCCATCACCCATCACCCATCACCCATCACCCATCACCCATCACCCATCACCCATCACCCATCACCCAGCATGTCCGATCACCCATCAGCCATCACCCATCACCCATCACCCATCACCCATCACCCATCATCCATCACCCATCACCCATCACCCATCACCAATCACCCATCACCCATCACCCATCACCCATCACCCATCACCCATCACCCATCACCCATCACCCATCACCCAGCCTGTCCGATCACCCATCACCCATCACCCATCACCCATCATCCATCACCCATCACCCATCACCCATCACCCATCACCCATCACCCATCACCCATCACCCAGCCTGTCCGATCACCCATCACCCATCACCCATCACCCATCACCCATCATCCATCACCCATCACCCATCACCCATAACCAATCACCCATCACCCATCACCCATCACCCATCACCCATCACCCATCACCCATCCTGTCCGATCACCCATCACCCATCACCCATCACCCATCACCCATCCTGTCCGATCACCCATCACCCATCACCCATCACCCATCGCCCATCAGCCATCACCCATCACCCATCACCCATCACCCATCACCCATCACCCATCACCCATCACCCAGCCTGTCCGATCACCGATGGATCAGCCTGCCCGATACCTGATAGACCAGCCTTTGCAGGAAGTGTTGTGTCCTCTGCGGCCACGCCCTCGTATGCCTGCTTGGCTGGGGTGCAGTCTGTTCCATTTTTGGTCGGTCTGTAACGTCACTCGGTGCGAAGTCTTCGTCGGTGAATATATTCAGATTGCATGGACTGATGCCTGTTGTCTGGAAGCCAGTCTGGATGTTCCTCGGAGTGAACGCCGAAGCCGAAACCCAGTCATCCGAAGCGATGTGTGTGCTATCGTGGATGCTGGTCGTATTTCCTGGGTTGCTTCTCATCCACGCATCCATGTGAGTGGAACGACTCCTCGTAAACGGCCCGAACACGCTTCTGTCCAGAGGTATTCTGCAAGCGTCATATTCTAAAATGTAAACAAAGTTACAAGACACTCTAAAAAAAAAACATAACTATGAACAGCACTCGACTCACTTGCCCGTCTTCAAACTCCGTGGGGAAAGGCAACAGCTGACTGCGCATATCCGGTTGTGCCGCCAGCACCGTCCGTCGGCGGGTTTCGGAACTAGGGCTCATGTTACAATTGCCCCGTGTTACATTTGATCACGGTCTCCCATAAATGATACATTTATTTGGCTTTTACGATTGTTGGGAGCTGGGACCAAAAAAGCAAATGCTATCAAGGCAAGAAATGCTCGTTTTTTCAAAACTCAAGGTTTTTTAAAGTACAATAAATATCAAAGTATTAATTCTGGAGCATTTTTTACACTTATTTTTTGTTTACGGTGACCAGGAGTTAAAATATTATGTTCTTATACATTTTTTTTTCAGGGTGGGCAAACTTTCGTGACTGGGGGGGGGGCAATTCTGTTGTTGCCCCCCCCCCCCCCAGTTAACATGTTAAAATAGGCCCTGAGAAGAACACCCGGCTGGACACTAGGCAGCGGCTGCAGCCGGCTGCTGCAATTCACTATACGCACTGAAACGAAGCCTGTCGTGACGACCTCCAGCATAACACATAGGGGGCTTCCACAATGAACCTCTTCCAAAAACAACGCCAACAATAGCGATAGGCAAAATATAGCCGTAAAAACATGATATATACTCCAAAATAACCTGATTAACCACTCCATATACTGATATTAATTGTACCCTGCCTCTTTTAATTATAATAAGTTGTCAGTAACAGTGGAACCCGGCTAATAGGAAGTGGAAAGCAATAAGCCTGCCGCTGTTGCTTTGGAGGTCTCAGTGCATCGTGTGCTGAACTACCCCGTACGTACACGACGCGACGGATGGTGAGAGAGAAAGTCGCCAACAATCGCCACACTAGCCGCATCCGGCCGATATGTGACACTCACCACGGAGCGACCCGCAGTGGTGCAGCGGACAGTTGGCAGCTCTGTGATCAGCTCCCAGCCACAGCACAGTTAACAGAGCTGCCAATCACAGCACAGCTCACAGAGCTGCCAATCACAGCACAGCTCACAGAGCTGCCAATCACAGCGCAGCTCACAGAGCAGCCAACCACAGCACAGTTAACAAAGCTGCCAACCCACAGCACAGCTGCCAATCACAGCACAGCTCACAGAGCAGCCAACCACAGCACAGTTAACAAAGCTGCCAACCACAGCACATCTCACAGAGCTGCCAACCACAGCACAGTTAACAAAGCTGCCAACCACAGCACAGCTCACAGAGCTGCCAATCACAGCACAGCTCACAGAGCTGCCAATCACAGCACAGCTCACAGAGCTGCCAACCACAGCACAGCTCACAGAACTGCCAACCACAGCACAGCTCACAGAGCTGCCAACCACAGCACATCTCACAGAGCTGCCAATCACAGCACAGCTCACAGAGCTGCCAATCACAGCACAGCTCACAGAGCTCCCAACCACAGCACAGCTCAAAGAGCTGCCAACCACAGCACAGCTCACAGAGCTGCCAATCACAGCACAGCTTACAGAGCTGCCAATCACAGCACAGCTCACGGAGCTGTCAATCACAGCACAGCTCACAGAGCTCCCAACCACAGCACAGCTCACAGAACTGCCAATCACAGCACAGCTCACAGAGCTGCCAATCACAACACAGCTCACAGAGCTCTCAGTCGCCGCCTACGCTCGCCAGTGACGTGGGTGCGGGTGCAGCACTGGCGGATCCGGGGGGGGGGGGGGGAGCAGGGGCAAAAGCCCCCCCCCCAACAACAACAACAAAAAAAAAATAAAAAAAATAATAATAATAATAATAATAATAATAATAATAATACTAATAATAATAATAATAATAATAATAATAATAATAATAATAATAATAATAATAATAATAATAATAATAATAATAATAATAATAATAATAATAATAATAATAATAATAATAATAATAATAATAATAATAATAATAATAATAATAATAATAATAATAATATAATAATAATAATAATAATAATAATAATAATAATAATAATAATAATGATGATGATGATGATGATGATGATGATGATGATGATGATGATGATGATGATGATGATGATGATGATGATGATGATGATGATGATGATGATGATGATGATGATGATGATGATGATGATGATGATGATGATGATGATGATGATGATGATGATGATGATGATGATGATGATGATGATGATGATGATGATGATGATGATGATGATGATGATGATGATGATGATGATGATGATGATGATGATGATGATGATGATGATGATGATGATGATGATGATGATGATGATGATGATGATGATGATGATGATGATGATGATGATGATGATGATGATGATGATGATGATGATGATGATGATGATGATGATGATGATGATGATGATGATGATGATGATGATGATGATGATGATGATGATGATGATGATGATGATGATGATGATGATGATGATGATGATGATGATGATGATGATGATGATGATGATGATGATGATGATGATGATGATGATGATGATGATGATGATGATGATGATGATGATGATGATGATGATGATGATGATGATGATGATGATGATGATGATGATGATGATGATGATGATGATGATGATGATGATGATGATGATGATGATGATGATGATGATGATGATGATGATGATGATGATGATGATGATGATGATGATGATGATGATGATGATGATGATGATGATGATGATGATGATGATGATGATGATGATGATGATGATGATGATGATGATGATGATGATGATGATGATGATGATGATGATGATGATGATGATGATGATGATGATGATGATGATGATGATGATGATGATGATGATGATGATGATGATGATGATGATGATGATGATGATGATGATGATGATGATGATGATGATGATGATGATGATGATGATGATGATGATGATGATGATGATGATGATGATGATGATGATGATGATGATGATGATGATGATGATGATGATGATGATGATGATGATGATGATGATGATGATGATGATGATGATGATGATGATGATGATGATGATGATGATGATGATGATGATGATGATGATGATGATGATGATGATGATGATGATGATGATGATGATGATGATGATGATGATGATGATGATGATGATGATGATGATGATGATGATGATGATGATGATGATGATGATGATGATGATGATGATGATGATGATGATGATGATGATGATGATGATGATGATGATGATGATGATGATGATGATGATGATGATGATGATGATGATGATGATGATGATGATGATGATGATGATGATGATGATGATGATGATGATGATGATGATGATGATGATGATGATGATGATGATGATGATGATGATGATGATGATGATGATGATGATGATGATGATGATGATGATGATGATGATGATGATGATGATGATGATGATGATGATGATGATGATGATGATGATGATGATGATGATGATGATGATGATGATGATGATGATGATGATGATGATGATGATGATGATGATGATGATGATGATGATGATGATGATGATGATGATGATGATGATGATGATGATGATGATGATGATGATGATGATGATGATGATGATGATGATGATGATGATGATGATGATGATGATGATGATGATGATGATGATGATGATGATGATGATGATGATGATGATGATGATGATGATGATGATGATGATGATGATGATGATGATGATGATGATGATGATGATGATGATGATGATGATGATGATGATGATGATGATGATGATGATGATGATGATGATGATGATGATGATGATGATGATGATGATGATGATGATGATGATGATGATGATGATGATGATGATGATGATGATGATGATGATGATGATGATGATGATGATGATGATGATGATGATGATGATGATGATGATGATGATGATGATGATGATGATGATGATGATGATGATGATGATGATGATGATGATGATGATGATGATGATGATGATGATGATGATGATGATGATGATGATGATGATGATGATGATGATGATGAGATGTGATGATGATGATGATGATGATGATGATGATGATGATGATGATGATGATGATGATGATGATGATGATGATGATGATGATGATGATGATGATGATGATGATGATGATGATGATGATGATGATGATGATGATGATGATGATGATGATGATGATGATGATGATGATGATGATGATGATGATGATGATGATGATGATGATGATGATGATGATGATGATGATGATGATGATGATGATGATGATGATGATGATGATGATGATGATGATGATGATGATGATGATGATGATGATGATGATGATGATGATGATGATGATGATGATGATGATGATGATGATGATGATGATGATGATGTGATGATGATGATGATGATGATGATGATGATGATGATGATGATGATGATGATGATGATGATGATGATGATGATGATGATGATGATGATGATGATGATGATGATGATGATGATGATGATGATGATGATGATGATGATGATGATGATGATGATGATGATGATGATGATGATGATGATGATGATGATGATGATGATGATGATGATGATGATGATGATGATGATGATGATGATGATGATGATGATGATGATGATGATGATGATGATGATGATGATGATGATGATGATGATGATGATGATGATGATGATGATGATGATGATGATGATGATGATGATGATGATGATGATGATGATGATGATGATGATGATGATGATGATGATGATGATGATGATGATGATGATGATGATGATGATGATGATGATGATGATGATGATGATGATGATGATGATGATGATGATGATGATGATGATGATGATGATGATGATGATGATGATGATGATGATGATGATGATGATGATGATGATGATGATGATGATGATGATGATGATGATGATGATGATGATGATGATGATGATGATGATGATGATGATGATGATGATGATGATGATGATGATGATGATGATGATGATGATGATGATGATGATGATGATGATGATGATGATGATGATGATGATGATGATGATGATGATGATGATGATGATGATGATGATGATGATGATGATGATGATGATG
>JAXIVJ010004337.1:67500-84028 GCA_036785665.1 Chirona hameri | reverse complement strand
TTTGAATATACATTCTTATTTACTGTAGCATACAATATGGCATCGTCAGAAGTCGCATTGTTTCGACATTTCGGTTAGCCAGCAGGCCCAGGGTCAGGACTGCAGACTATGTTGTGTCTACAGGCAGACCTGGCACTGGCTCTGTGGCCTTCGTGGTGTGCGACGCTATAGAATTGCAGCGTTCCTCTTTTGAGTTTCTATCGCTATACTGAGGATAGATCGATCGATCGATCGATCACACCGTTTACAGTATAGCCGACGAGCTGATTATGAAAAAGGGACATCATTGCTGCGAGGATACTTCCTCCGCACCACTTACATTGAAGCGCGCGCTATACACACTGAGGCTTACTGAGCGCGCGCTATACACACTGAGGCTTACTGAGCAGGCGCTATACACACTGAGGCTTACTGAGCAGGCGCTATACACACTGAGGCTTACTGAGCAGGCGTTTTACACACTGATGCTTACTGAGCAGGCGCTATACACACTGAGGCTTACTGAGGCTTACTGAGCGCGCGCTATACACACTGAGGCTTACTGAGCAGGCGCTATACACACTGAGGCTTACTGAGGCTTACTGAGCGCGCGCTATACACACTGAGGCTTACTGAGCAGGCGCTATACACACTGAGGCTTACTGAGGCTTACTGAGCGCGCGCTATACACACTGAGGCTTACTGAGCAGGCGCTATACACACTGATGCTTACTGAGCAGGCGCTATACACACTGAGGCTTACTGAGCGCGCGCTATACACACTGAGGCTTACTGAGCAGGCGTTTTACACACTGAGGCTTACTGAGCAGGCACTATACACACTGAGGCTTACTGAGCGCGCGCTATACACACTGAGGCTTACTGAGCGCGCGCTATACACACTGAGGCTTACTGAGCAGGCGTTTTACACACTGAGGCTTACTGAGCGCGCGCTATACACACTGAGGCTTACTGAGCAGGCGCTATACACACTGAGGCTTACTGAGCGCGCGCTATACACACTGAGGCTTACTGAGCAGGCGTTTTACATACCGCCTTCACCGCCGCTCCTGGGTGATAATGGCTTGGGCGTTGCATGATGAAGGGTCCAGTTATCGTCATATCTATCGATTAACAGCTCAGACGTTCTTTTGACACGTACTGGTCGACTGGTGGGGATCAATGCGTGTGATCGATGCTGGCTTGTTGGAACGGTCGTTTGGTGTGGGCGTGTTTGACCAAGGAACAACCAACTCAGCCGTCTCCTGGCGACCGGGCCTAAACACTCCCTCAGATAGAAAGGTGACCATTTGAAGAGGGTCTGCAGCAGACTACGCTACTTCCTTCTGCATCGCTGTCTGTCATCAGAGAAAGAGTCTTCGCTACTGAAGGCTCTTCACCACTGCAGTTCTCACCACTCAAATTTATCCACCACTGAAGTTTTTCCACAACTGAAGTTTCTCAACTACTGAAGTTTCTCCACCAATGAAGTTTTTCCACAACTGAAGTTTCTGCACCACTGAAGTTTCTCCATCACTGCTGTTGTCACCACCGGAGTCCTGACCATGCCGTCGGTGGGCTGGTATCGTGTTCGGCTGCTGCTGCGGCTCGCTGTGCCACTGTTCTGCCTGCTGGCCGCCGGTCTGCAGTCGTGGCAGCTGGTGCTGCGGTACCTCAGCGAGCCGACCGACACCGCCTTCAGTCGAGCCGCCGTCCGGCAGATGCCTGTCCCAAGCGTCACCGTCTGCCCGCTGAGCTGGCCGTTCAACCCCAGAGGCGTCCCGCTCGGCAACATCACGTTCACAGAGTTCCTGTGGCGCCACGCGGCCTCCCTCCAAAAGACGCTGGTCAGCTGTTCGCCGGACTGCTACACGACTGTCGATAGTCGGATCGGCGCGCCCGTGGTGCCCGTGCCGGCCGGCTCGTGGCGCACGTGGGCCGTGGACCGCTACTACACCACGTGTCACACGTTTACACTCAACATCAGTGCGGCGGCGGTGCTCAGCAAGACCAACGCCATCACGCCCAGCACCACGCAGTCGGTCGACCTACCGCTGCTCGACCTCTCCGTGTGGCACCGCTATGTGCCCGTGTTCTCACCGAGGCAAGGCTTGCACTGGGGGACGCTCGGGGCGCACCTGTTCATACACCCCGACCGGCAGCCGGTGGTGTCCAACCCAGGCGTGCGCGGTCTCCAGCCGGACGGCTGGATCTTTATGCCCCCGGGCGAGGAAATTCGAGTCCACGTGACCTCAGAGCTGACGATCCGTGAGCCGCTGCGGCGCGCGCCCTGCTCCGCCGCGCCCGGCTACCAGCCTGACGCGTTGTCTGTTCGAGGCCCGCGCGGTGCGGTACGGCTGCCGCTCGCCGCAGATGGCCGACTCACACCCACACCTGCCCGAGTGCCGCTCCCCACTGCCGCTGCTGATGGGTCTGAACGCCACCGAAGCGGACGCCTGTGGGTGTCTGCCCGCCTGCCGACAGCACGTCTACACGGCAGAGTTGACACGCCGTCAGAGAGGGGAGGGAAACTTTGGCAGCATGTCGCTCACCTCACTGCTGCTGCTGACGGAGCGGTACCCGCACAGCGAGGCCGTGGAGCTCGCCACCTATCGGCTCATCACGCTGGTCAGCGAGATCGGCGGCTACGTTGGCCTGCTGCTCGGCACGTCTGCGCTGTCGCTGCTGCAGCTGGCCATTCAGCTGGCCGAGCACCTGTGGGACTGGTGGCAGCGGGACCGGGTGCTGCCGCTGGCCATCGGCTAATCGGCTGTCCTGCTGCTGATCATCAGCTGTCCTGCTGCTGACCATCAGCTGTCCTGCTGCTGACCATCAGCTGTCCTGCTGCTGACCATCAGCTGTCCTGCTGCTGACCATCAGCTGTCCTGCTGCTGACCATCAGCTGTCCTGCTGTTGCTGATCATCAGCTGTCCTGCTGCTGACCATCAGCTGTCCTGCTGCTGACCATCAGCTGTCCTGCTGCTGACCATCAGCTGTCCTGCTGCTGACCATCAGCTGTCTTGCTGCTGACCATCAGCTGTCCTGCTGCTGCTGACCATCAGCTGTCCTGCTGCTGACCATCAGCTGTCCTGCTGCTGCTGACCATCAACTGTCCTGCTGCTGACTATCAGCTGTCCTGCTGCTGATCAGCAGCTGTCCTGCTGCTGCTGACCATCAGCTGTCCTGCTGCTGACCATCAGCTGTCCTGCTGCTGATCATCAGCTGTCCTGCTGCTGCTGACCATCAGCTGTCCTGCTGCTGACCATCAGCTGTCCTGCTGCTGATCATCAGCTGGCCTGCTGCTGCTGACCATCAGCTGTCCTGCTGCTGACCATCAGCTGTCCTGCTGCTGCTGACCATCAGCTGTCCTGCTGCTGACCATCAGCTGTCCTGCTGCTGACGATCAGCTGTCCTGCTGCTGTCCATCAGCTGTCCTGCTGCTGACCATCAGCTGTCCTGCTGCTGACCATCAGCAGCACTGCTGCTGACCATCAGCTGTCCGGCTGCTGATCATCAACTTTCCTGCTGCTGACCATCAGCTGTCCTGCTGCTGACCATCAGCTGTCCTGCTGCTGTCCATCAGCTGTCCTGCTGCTGACCATCAGCTGTCCTGCTGCTGACCATCAGCTGCCCTGCTGCTGATCATCAGCTGTCATGCTGTTGACCATCAGCCGTCCTGCTGCTGACCATCAGCTGTCATGCTGCTGATCATCAGCTGTCATGCTGTTGACCATCAGCCGTCCTGCTGCTGATAATCAACTGCAGTCCTGCTGCTGACCATCAGCTGTCCTGCTGCTGATAATCAGCTGCCCTGCTGCTGATCATCAGCTGGCATGCTGCTGACCATCAGCTGTCCTGCTGCTGACCATCAGCTGTCATGCTGCTGTCCATCAGCTGTCCTGCTGCTGATCATCAGCTGTCCTGCTGCTGACCATCAGCTGCCCTGCTGCTGATCATCAGCTGTCATGCTGCCGACCATCAGCCGTCCTGCTGCTGATAATCAACTGCAGTCCTGCTGCTCACCTGTATGTGGAGCAATTGGAAATATGACAGATATTATATTAGCATTCACATTTAATCTTCAATGCAGATCCCAATAAAATGCGTAAGCATCAGATATTTTTATCTCCGAAAGCTATCAACGCCGCAGCAGTCTGAACAAAATGTTGCATGAAGCAGGCAGCGCCACCTGTTTACATCTAGGAAGGCCGACAAGTGGCGCGGTGTTGCAACACTACATATAAAACGGAGAAAATGCGATGGTAATTTACGCCCGAGATAAACTTACAATTTATGGGGGTAGAACCGAACGGAACAATTGGCTCCATACGGCTAGTAAACATTGTATGCAAATTAGACTATACTAATGTTGACTATGTTAAAAAACAATGTGTTAACTAAATGAAATTGGCAAATGATTCACGCCTGCAAGTATGTTGACATTAACACGATATAACCGATATCACTGCAACCACTACAGGGCCCCGATTACTGCCCGGCTAAACAAGCACAGCTCGCCCGCGCATCTATGGCAGACCATATCCTCTCGTCTCCGGTACCCAGAGTACCACAAACGCGAGCATCAGTACTGATACAGCTGAGTACAGCCAGAACACTCCCTGAAGGTTCAGCGCCCTCTCCAGATCCACGAACGTCTTGACGTTAATGAAGGCGCAGCAGTAGCTGACGGAGGAGGCCAGCGCGCCGAGTCCACGCTGCCGCCGCGAGAACAGCTCTCCGATCAGCAGGCACGAGATCGGCCCGACGCCCAGCGAGAACAGCTCCCGATCAGCAGGCACGATATCGGCCCGACGCCCAGCGAGAACAGCTCCCCGATCAGCAGGCACGAGATCGGCCCGACGCCCAGCGAGAACAGCTCCCCGATCAGCAGGGACGAGGTCGGCCCGACACCCAGCGAGAACAGCTCCCCGATCAGCAGGCACGAGATTGGCCCGACACCCAGCGAGAACAGCTCCCCGATCAGCAGGCACGAGATCGGCCCGACGCCCAGCGAGAACAGCTCCCCGATCAGCGGGCACGAGATCGGCCCGACGCCCAGCGAGAACAGCTCCCCAATCAGCAGGCACGAGATCGGCCAGACGCCCAGCGAGAACAGCTCCCCGATCAGCGGGCACGAAATCGGCCCGACGCCCAGCGAGATCAGCTCCCCGATCAGCAGGCACGAGATTGGCCCGACACCCAGCGAGAACGCCACCTGGCAGACGGGCACGCACGAGATTGGCAGACGAGCACGCACCACACGGGCAGACGAGCACGCACGACACGGGCAGACGAACACGCACCACACGGGCAGACGAGCACGCACCACACGAACAGACGAGCACACACGACACGGGCAGACGAGCACGCACGACACGTGCAGACGAGCACGCACCACACGGGCAGACGAGCACGCACGACACGGGCAGACGAGCACGCGCGACACGGGCAGACGAGCACGCACCACACGGGCAGACGAGCACACACGACACGGGCAGACGAGCACGCACGACACGGGCAGACGAGCACGCACCACACGGGCAGACGAGCACCCACGACACGGGCAGACGAGCACGCACGACACGGGCAGACGATCACGCACCACACGGGCAGACGAGCACACACGACACGGGCAGACGAGCACCCACGACACGGGCAGACGAGCACGCACCACACGGGCAGACGAGCACGCGCGACACGGGCAGCCAGTCCAGCGCGGCGCGGTCCTCCTCCGACCACTGTCGCCGCTCGACCACGTGCAAGAAGATGCCGAATCCGGCCAGCGCTGCTGACATCAGCGCGCTGCTGACGGTCAGCAGCAGCAGCCGGCCGACCGTGTGGATCAGCACGCTGGACGTCAGACCGGCGAGGATCTGCAGCAGCGCCACCGCCGCCGCCGCGCCCTGCGGGCTCGGCCTCGCCAGCGCCCGGTACAGGATCAACACGCCGTAGAAGCTCCAGGCGTGAGCGACGGAGAACCTCTGCAGAAACATCCCGCCGGCAGTGACGAGCACTGGTCGCGCCAGAGCGCGACAGCGATATGATGAAGTATCCTCGCACAGCGACTGCTCCTGCCGAGTGTAGACGATGTTGGCGCGCAGGACGCTGTACTCGGCGCTGACGTCGATGGAGGGGCCGCGCAGCCCCTGGAGCTCCGCACGCGCCTTGCGCTCTCGGCCTCGCAGCAGCAGGCTGCTGGGAGTCTCCGGGACGCAGCAACAGCCGAACAGCAGCAGCAGAGGCACGACAGAGGACGCCAGCGCCAACCGGCGCCAGTCAAGCACCACCCCCAGACTGGCGCTGAACAGCACATCGAGATTAGCGCTGAGCAGCACACCGAGATTAGCGCTGAGCAGCACACCAAGACTAGCGCTGAGCAGCACACCGATACTAGCGCTGAGCAGCACACCGAGACTAGCGCTGAGCAGCACACCAAGACTAGCGCTGAGCAGCACACCGAGACTAGCGCTGAGCAGCACACCGAGATTAGCGCTGAGCAGCACACCGAGACTAGCGCTGAGTAGCACACCGAGGCTAGCGCTGAGCAGCACACCGAGGCTAGCGCTGAGCAGCACACCGAGACTAGCGCTGAGCAGCACATCGAGACTAGCGCTGAGCAGCACACCGAGACTAGCGCTGAGCAGCACACCGAGACTAGCGCTGAGCAGCACACCGAGACTAGCGATGAGCAGCACACCGAGACTGAAGCACATAAACACCTAGGCATCACATTTTCAAAAGACCTGAGATTCCACAAACAATGAATAACATAATTAAAAAAGCAAACATAGCACTAAGCCCTCTCTATCCAGTAGCCAAACACATACATCGCACCACACTCAGTCACATATACACAACCTACCTACGTAAGACCACACTTTGACTATTGTGACACTGTTTTTGACGGACACATTACCTTACAAGACGAATTGCGACTAGAAAAGGTACAGAGCCGTGCGGCGAGACTGGTGACAGGGACCTCACTCAGAACATCGACAGACAAACTGAGACAAGACCTGGGATGGGACACACTCAAGATTCGACGAACAATGCACAAACAGCTGTTCTTTCACAGGCTCACAAACACACCACACCAGCAACCAGAATACATAAGACAGATACTCCCACAGTCACGAGTTCACAACATTGGAAGGACACTCAGAAACTCTAGAACACTAACACTCCCCGCCAACAGAACAACATCCTTCCAACGATCATTCATCCCAAACACTACCCGCAAATGGAACTCTCTGCCAGAAACACTTCGAACACAGCCTTCACACAAAAGGTTCAAGAAAGGCATCGCGGATCTGTTCGGAACTACCAAACCCCCTAATTCTGCAATACTTCTCATTCTTACTTCTCTCATTCTCATCTATACTTCTCATTCGGCTCAAAACTCGGAAACACATATCACACCCAAATCAGAACGGGGAGCCTTCAGCTCAACGCTCATCTTTATTAAACTCAAAGACTTTCTTCTCCAAGTTGTTTATGCGGCCACAAATCAGAGACCTTGCAGCATTTTATTTTCCACTATCCACTTTTTCAAGATTTGAGGACCAAGCTTCTTCGGCAGTTGACACAATTATTAGGTCCTGATTTTACCCGACTACCAAAAACAGACATTCTACACACACTGACGCATGGGCACAACATTCACAGCGACGACGGTCGGGTGCTCGCGGGGCTCTTCCAGGACTACGTAATAGAAGGAATAAGACGGCGGCGGGCGGCGGCGGCGGCGGCTGGCGCTGCGACCGATTAACCTCTGATTTCTCTTTCCGGCCGTCGTGTCACTTGTCCCACGCTTATGTTAGGAGAGGTGCCGTGATTTAAGTCCTTTGGACTTTTGCACCGATCCTCTATTTCATTATGTTTACGTTGTTTCTCTACTTGATTACAAATAAATAAACAAACAAAACAAACAAAACTAGCGCTGAGCAGCACACCGACACTAGCGCTGAGCAGCACACCGAGGCTAGCGCTGAGCAGCACACCGAGACTAGCGGCCGCCTTGGACAGCGCGCACAAGCCACCAAGCACCGCCGGCTGCGCGGTCTCGCTGACGTAGACGGGCGTCACCACGGCCACCAGCGCCGAGCAGGGGCCGCTGACGAAGACGGCGACGTACAACACCCAGTACTGCGGCCCAGCCGCAGCGCCAGCCCGCTGGGCAGGCCGCCAGCCAGCGCGCCCAGCAGCGACAGGCTGGCCACTCAGAAACCCTGCTGGGTGCTGATGGCCAGACCGCCTAGCTCGGCTGGCGTGGCCACCGAGGCCAGCGCCGGCGAGCCGTAGCCCCTTCCGAATCCGACCGCCAGAGAGCCGGCGCAGACGGCCAGCGTCGCCAGGACCTGGACAATGGACAGGTGTCCTCTTCACGGTATACAGGTGTCCTCTTCACGGCATACAGGTGCATATCAGAGTAACGGGCCCCAGAAATGCAATGGGAGGAAGAGAATGAAAATACGATATAATACGTAAACGTAATGATAAGGACGACAAATGGAGCATGTTTCTGCCGCAACCGAGACAGGCGACACCCCAGGCGCGGTCAGCGATCATCGACAACGTGACAGCGCACGTGGAGCACGCTGAGCTGTCTCCGGATGTCTTGACAACTTCCGAGTGAACAGGAGCTACGCGCTGAGCCTGCGCATCAACAGCGTTGTGTGCTCTCCCTGCTCTGGCTGCTGCTGGCTCTGCCAACCATGCCGCAGCTCCAGCTGACCAGGACAGCGTGTTGTGCTCTCCCTGATCTGGCTGCTGCTGGCTCTGCCAACCATGCCGCAACTCCAGCTGACCAGGACAGTGTGTTGTGCTCCCCCTGCTCTGGCTGCTGCTGGCTCTGCCAACCATGCCGCAGCTCCAGCTGACCAGGACAGCGTGTTGAGCTCTCCCTGCTCTGGCTGCTGCTGGCTCTGCCAACCATGCCGCAGCTACAGCTGACCAGGACAGCGTGTTGAGCTCTCCCTGCTCTGGCTGCTGCTGGCTCTGCCAACCATGCCGCAGCTCCAGCTGACCAGGACAGCGTGTTGAGCTCTCCCTGCTCTGGCTGCTGCTGGCTCTGCCAACCATGCCGCAGCTCCAGCTGACCAGGACAGCGTGTTGTGCTCTCCCTGCTCTGGCTGCTGCTGGCTCTGCCAACCATGCCGCAGCTCCAGCTGACCAGGACAGCGTGTTGAGCTCTCCCTGCTCTGGCTGCTGCTGGCTCTGCCAACCATGCCGCAGCTCCAGCTGACCAGGACAGCGTGTTGAGCGCTCCCTGCTCTGGCTGCTGCTGGCTCTGCCAACCATGCCGCAGCTCCAGCTGACCAGGACAGCGTGTTGTGCTCTCCCTGCTCTGGCTGCTGCTGGATCTGCCAACCATGCCGCAGCTCCAGCTGACCAGGACAGCGTGTTGAGCTCTCCCTGCTCTGGCTGCTGCTGGCTCTGCCAACCATGCCGCAGCTCCAGCTGACCAGGACAACGTGTTGTCTCTCCCTGCTCTGACTGCTGCTGGCTCTGCCAACCATGCCGCAGCTCCAGCTCACCAGGATCACGTTTCCGGACGCGGAGGGCATGCTGGCGCCGGGTCTGTCGCCGGAGGCGCGGCTGACGTACCGAGCGCCGCGGGGCCAGACCTTCGGCGCAGGGGTGGTAAAAGTGTTTTGAGTGGCCCCGACCAAAAGTTCCACATACAAAAATAACCCCAGCTCAGCTGTGGTCACTTTTGTACTTCACATGAATACCCTAACACCTGGGTGCACGCTCACATCATCCCTATATTTTAACCCGCGCCGTGCCGGGGGGGGGGGGGGGGTGTTTAGACACCTCCCTCAGGTTTTTCGCGGATAGCAGGAAAATGGCGGCGCGCAGCTCTGCCGTTTTTGGCATAGCTGTTTGGGCATCAATTGTCCACATTATGTTAAAAAATACCTCGGGTCATCTCAGGTCAGGTCACCAGACCAGGTCACGTGACCCCACCTCCAAAAGAACTTGTGGTCGTACCACAGTCACAGTTTATGGATGATCGGTTTTACACTTACAGGATTTCATAAGGTCAGATACATCTACAATTCGTTTGTCTTGGATTTTGTATATCAGCGACCTAAGGTCGGGCCAATTTCGTGACCTCTCCATTATAGGTCAATGGGGAAATATTCAAATGCTTCCTATTCCAAGGATACGCAAGATAGCAGTCTAATTCCTTCTGGATCATGTTATTATAGGCCATTCTTGATTACTTAGGTGCCATTTTTGTTTAGTGACCCCTACAGAGTCAGCCGAGGTCATCGGAGGTCACCAACAGTTGTATGGCAATAACTCTCGACATAATGACGATAGATAAGTGAAACTGAAACCAATGTGTTTGTCTCGACACGGCACCTCTTCTCATATGTAACATGACCTACTTGGAACTCCACTTGACCTTGACCTGAGGTCACATTTTTAAGTTGACTTAACCTGGTCAACACTAATATGAGTCGAAGCGCCTTGACAAGACAAACACGATGGCGTCAACATTATTGCCTTGTCTGTATTAGGTAAAAAGCTATTCGTGATAAACTGTTTTGTAAAAAATAGCCTTTTGACATTTGATGAGCTCTGGAACCTAAACTATTGACCTGAGCTAAAATCTAAGAACACTTTAACGATTACATTTTTGAACTTTCCATCCTTTTTTTCGTTTCTTCCTAGCTATCATAGTACCTGTGATATCTGGGAGTTCCTGGAGCGAAGTCCTAAAATGGGAAAATCTGACATTTGAAGACCTCTGGTGACCTCAATATTGCTTTGAGAAAGAAATATCCGAGTACCTTAGAATGTGCTTGTCAATAGCTTTCTAACACCCTTTTTGCGTCCTTCCAGCCCTTTTAGTTTTCGAGTTAGAAGGGATCTCCCCCCCCCCCCCCCCCCCCGCCGGCACGGCGAAGGTGGCGCCGAACACCGGCATGGCGCGGGTTAAAACCAAACAAAGATCTATAGCTAATTATTGGGCGATATTCGCTTTTGCACACCCTTATATAGGTAAATTGAATATTGTATACTAATTCTACATGTCTAATTTCATCAGAACTGCACTCAAAACAGGGACATTCTCAGTACTTACCTAACAATAATAATTTGTATCACCCGTTAATCGTCTCAGCCGACCGCCCGCAACGACTCCGCCATTACAACTGAAATGTAAACAACCTGTGCGCAGAAAAGCGTCAGATACCAAGTTTGCCATATGATGTCATATGTATCTGGTCGACCACTAAACCCTATCACGCTCTCACTAAACCTCCGTTCCTGGCGGAGCGCAGGACTTGTATTTGAGACCGAAAGTCGGCCGCGCAGCGTCCGCCAATACCGTGACCTTGCTGGATACATATCTGACGCATTTCACACAACAACAAAAACACGTTGCTTAGATTTCAGTTGTAATTTGGGGGAGCAACTCGGCGCAGTGGTAAGATACTTGCCTACTGTGCCGGGGACCGGGGTTCAATCCCTCGGGGGGCCTCTGAAAAAGTCTGCCCGGCTCCCCATACCCCTCGGAACAGGGTGAGAGTTCCAATTAGCACCTTGGTCCCAAGAGGATACGGTGCTTGGTCCACAAACCAAACCAAACCAACCTTTTAACATTAGCGAAGGAGTAAGATAAGAGCTCCTTCGCTATCAAAATAAGAGTGACTTAGGAGCAAAATGTTATTTAGATAAGTTAGAGTACTTGAATCGGTCTTTCTTTCAGGGCATGTTGTTTGTAATTCGGCCCAGTATAATTATGTATATAGTCTTTCAAAAATTGCGAGTTATTATTGATTTGTATAGGGGTAAGGGATTCTCCGTCCAGATGACGTCACCATTCCTAAGTCGGATTCGGTCAAATCGCCGGATGACTCTACCTTCGTATAGGGTCTTCCACCATGCGCCATAAACGACGCAATTGCGCAGTTGCACGGTATAACTGGAATGTGAATGTTCATGCTGAATGAACCGGATTTTCTACTATTTATAGTAGAACTCTCAAAGTACCAGAACAATGAGATCGACTGCCCTGACAGTCGATCTCAGACTCACTCCATTGAAAATACACAAGCACCCCGACCCCCACCCCCGGGGGAGGAATTGTCTAAATAGATAACTGGTATATATTTTTTCGTGGCAATATGGGTGAAACTAAATTATTGAGAATCAAGAGCTGAAACGCAACTGCTAATTTTAAAAATGTAAGTGTACATACATGCTGACGTGATGAATATGATGATTAAGTCAATATTACATCTGAAGTGGTTTTGACGATCAGTATTTCTAAGGATATGATCGCTTAGTAAACTTTCCCAGGAATGACATAGCCATAGGTAATGATTTTTACTGGCATTTTGACCCCTGAGTGCTTCATGGGAAGGAGCATTCCGTCCCCGACCTTACCCATAAGGACAGAACACTTTACCACCCCTGCTTCGGCGGACGGCTGCTGGTGATGACGCCGCTGAGCGGACCGGCCGCTGCTGGTAATCAGGCTGCTGAGCGGACCGGCCGCTGCTGGTGATCAGGCCGCTGGGCGGACCGGCCGCTGCTGGTGATCAGGCCGCTGGGCGGACCGGCCGCTGCTGGTGATCAGGCTGCTGGGCGGACCGGCCGCTGCTGGTGATCAGGCCGCTGGGCGGACCGGCCGCTGCTGGTAATCAGGCTGCTGAGCGGACCGGCCGCTGCTGGTGATCAGGCCGCTGGGCGGACCGGCCGCTGCTGGTGATCAGGCCGCTGGGCGGACCGGCCGCTGCTGGTGATCAGGCCGCTGGGCGGACCGGCCGCTGCTGGTGATCAGGCCGCTGGGCGGACTGGCCGCTGCTGGTGATCAGGCCGCTGGGCGGACCGGCCGCTGCTGGTGATCAGGCTGCTGGGCGGACCGGCCGCTGCTGGTGATCAGGCCGCTGGGCGGACCGGCCGCTGCTGGTGATCAGGCCGCTGGGCGGACCGGCCGCTGCTGGTGATCAGGCCGCTGGGCGGACCGGCCGCTGCTGGTGAACAGGCCGCTGGGCGGACTGGCTGTGCCGCCGCTGGTCAGTCACCGGCAGCTGGTACTCGGTATGGGCGCCAGCATCGAGCTGGACACGGCGCTGGTCGGCGGCTGCAGGTGCTGGCTGGTCACTGACAAGCGAGGGTGGCGCCGCCTGGCGCCGGGCCAGGTGGCGCCACTCTCGCGGTTGGTGGCGTCCCCGGCCAGTCTCCGGCTAGCAGGCTGACAGGTGCAGCCAGCGGCTGCTGCGGCTGCTGGACACTGGGCAGTACACCCCGCCGCCACTAGAGTCAGGCGGCGGGCTCTCCTCCAGTGGCGGCGCTCGTTCCAGGGGTCGAACGGAGGAAACAGGAACTGGATAATTATCAGTAGGGAAATAGAAAGGAGCCACGATATGGAAGGAATTTACGTGGATAAAAAGCACATATTGTGTTTATCCTGAATATGAAAAACAAAGCCATTTACACTTTAGAAATACTACCTGAGCTCTGCAGCATCGAGTAGAGTTAACGAGCATCAGAGTTGAACTTGTTTGCGACGATGTCGGCGAAATGCCGGGTGAAACGGCCTCTTTTGTTCCATCGCTGCCGCTGACCGCAGGTCATCCCCGCTAGGAACAAACAGCGAGCGCCGAAGCGACTCGAACCCACCTTGCCATGGGTGGGTCAGATCTGTAGTGCAGCGCTCTCCCGACTGAGCCACACGGACGGACCTTCATGCATTCAAACACACATTCACAACATCATAGGCGCCATATACATAGGCGGCCCGCGCCGCCTCACGTATATCCGCCGCCTCGCGTCGTGTTTATTTTCTGTATACGTCAGAGCTGTGTTTATCCTCTGTATACGTCAGAGCTGTGTTTATCCTCTGTATACGTCAGAGCTGTGTTTATCCTCTGTATACGTCAGAGCTGTCTTACCATCACACCTAACTATGTCATCTTTGTTAATGCATCCCGAATTTCGCACTAAAATATAACTCATTTGGATAAAAACGATTTTTCAACATTATATGACGTTCAATAGCTCGATGAAAATACGCTTAACATTTACCCCGAAACATCGCAAAGAAAACATGATTGAATTAGAAAACAACATCTTATATCAACATGTTATATTGCGAACGTTATACATACATACATCGAATACGTTATACATACATCAGGTCGAGTCATCAGTACATCAGGCGAGCTAAACTGGAGGAGGTTCCGTTATTTTGGCGACGCGATGGGTCGAACGAAGAAGTAGCACTTGCCATTTCAGGGTGAGTTGCGTGGACAGTGATCCTGCCCATGTCGCCTCAAAGTGAGATCATTTGTCAAAACCCACCATTAGAATCATTATAAATTCGAAACTGGAATGCAACCAGATGTAAGTAGTGAAAAATGAAGATATGTATATATTTGTTATGTATATGAAGATATGTATATGTGTTATACATATAAATATCCAACATTGGTTTGATCCATGCCCCCTAGCCTCACAAAATATTGTCTGTACTAATATAAAAACATGATGGCTGTGTATATAGTCCTTAACAGTAATTGTATCAATGTTTTAAAATACTAAATTTGTTGTACATGATGGTTATATAAAGTTTCTCCACAAGGTTGTACTTCATCCCCTCCCTGGCAGCACGCTTCAGTCAGGTTCTAACAGTGGAGTTTCATGTTATCATGTTGTAGACAATGTTGACACACTAAAACACTCCAAAGTATTGGCAGGAAAAGTAAGCTATTTTGATGTGACCGAAGATTTGATTTTCACCATGCACAGCGTGAAAAGTACATTATTTTGACACAACCAAACAATGGAACTTTACCTTCAGATTTGGATGAAATGTAAGAATATGGGAAAAGTATGAGGTTAGGACCATAGGCGTACACAAGGGGGGGGGGGGCAAACAGGGCAATTCCCACCTGAAGGTATGTACTCTGTACGTGCCCCTTTGATCGATTTTTTTTTAAATGGCGAAAATATGCCCTTTTAAAAAATATAGCTGGCCAAATCCTGATTTTTTTTTGTGTGAGGGTACTTTATGCCCCCCTGAGCAAAAATTGCCCCTCCTGGAATGAATCCTGGGTACGTCACTGGTTATGACGAGCCCAGTTTAACAGCAGTTAAAGGAAATAGTTCACCTTCAACTTGGGGTTTTGAACTGAAATAGCAGTTTTGTAGCCCGTGTTGAGAAATCCTTATCTGAAACTTTTCTTGGCTGAAAAGACTCTCCAGCCGAAGATATTTGACTTTTTGGCGAAGGAATGCGGCGCATATATGATATACCGTACCGTCTGAACTGTGCCAGCACTGCATGGAGCATGCGCAGACCAATAACGCACACCATAACATTAATAATTTACAACCTTCTGTCCTGAATTGGCGCGATGTAGGACCATTTTTGAAAAGAAAAAAAGCAACTGTATTAAAAAATCTAATAAAATCGTGTTCTGAAAAATGTCCGAAGGTGAACTATTTCCTTCAACTTGCATTGTTGATGCATCTTGTTTTACAAGAAAATGACCATTTCCCCATTAGACAAACAACCCGGAAAAGCTGACATAGGGCCTGTTCCCGTGGCGCCTCTAACCTCCTCCAAGTTGCTCCAACTTGCAACTGTCTGTGCAATAGGGTAGAACAGTTGTCAGTGGCGTACACAGATTCACTCCAGGAGGGGACAATTTTTGTTCAGGGCACAAAGTGCCCCAACCCCCTTTTATAGGAAAACCAAATATTTTATACTAATTCTACACGTCTGATTTAATTAGAACTACACTCAAAACAGGGAAATTCTCAGTACTTACCTAACCAAAATATTTGTATCACCCATCAATCCCCTCAACCAACCGCAATGACAACGCCATTACAACTGAAATGTTAATTCAATTTACCTATACAAAGGTGTGCAAAAGCAGAATATCGCCCGACTTTTTCCTAAAAAACAAACAAAAATTAATTCATTTTTTGTGTACCAAAGGGGGCACATACAGACCTTCAGGGGTGGCATTGGTACATCCCCCCCCCCCCCCTCCTACCCTTGCGTACGCCTAAGACATATGAAAGTTGGAGCAGGTTGGAGGAGGTTAGAGGCGCCACAGGAACAGACCCATAGTTGGACGTGTTTCATCATAAGACCTCATTAGGCAAGATGCAATTTTACACAATGAATCAAAAGGTGCTGATCAAGTGTTTTATGACGAAACATGTCCATCTATGTTAGCTTTCCCGTGTCATATGCAATAATTGTCTGGATATTAATACAATTTCCCATTATATTTCGATAATATTATATCCATATTTATATCATGGGCTGCAGTAAAATATTTATCATATTTTCATTATACTTCTATAGAACCAATCAAGCAAGCATTTCATGAAACAAACACATGAAATACCTGGTCTGTGTAAAAATCAGATTCATGATCAATGATGTATAAGGTCAACAAGAACAACAAGAACTTACCAGAAAATCGTCGCGTTCAACTTAGGGTCGCCCCCGTTTCTGTATTAGGATTTGCACCCTCTTACACTACAATTTCGCAAGCTCGGAATTCTGGCT
>JAXIVJ010004337.1:0-62500 GCA_036785665.1 Chirona hameri | reverse complement strand
GCATTTATTGTTGTTTCTTAATTTGCAGTCAAACTTACGCAAGAGGATAAGATAAGCCGGACCATAGTGTGTACCATAGCAACTCAACTGCAGGTCCCTGTACCTACTAAGACTGCTATTATCTTTCTTTGAAAGTACATTTACATGAAACAGGAGCACCTGGCAAGTACAGCCAAGATGCTGGCAAATGTCACAAAAGGTCAGAAATTAATTACTATTTACATCAACTGCATAACCGCAGATACCTACCTGGTGGTGCCGTGGTATTCTTGTCGCTGGCGCCACCCAGTGGTCGCAAATGGCATTCTTCCTAGACGGAGGCAGTTTCTTTTCACACTCCACGTCATGGTGGCCAATTTAAGATATTTAGGGGAATGGAGGGATGACCATATTGTTTGTTTTATCAAATAATAATGACAGGACGAAGGTCTCCGGGTCTAAAAACATGAAAATAAGGTAAGAATTGTCATGTTTTGAGGTGGACACCTCCCATTCCATAATATCACATCTGGCAACATGCCATAATTTTGTCATCCCCTCCCCTTCCCCAACTCACTGAATTTGGCCACTATGCTCCACCCACTTCAATTTACTATTAGGCTTACACTGACACTTTCCGACAGTTTAGTTCAGTCACCGTCACGCTTGAGTGGAACCACTTTGTCGCCATATTTCTGCCGGTAATCGACTCCCATGCCCCTCTCAGGACTGTAAAATCAGGAACCCGAGCGCCCCCGCGGTGTCGGACTCAACTAAAGTATTGATGTCTCGCCGCTGTGGGGCGCTAGCAGCGTTTGGTCACGGGTCAACCCAGTATCGTGATGCAAACTGAGCCGTGCGTTCTGCGATTAGGCATGATACTCGCCAGGATGTGAAGCGGCGCATCCGTGAGGGTAGACGGGAGTCGATGTGGCGACTGATTAGACCTGTCGTCGGCAGCGAACGAGCCGCCCGTAAACTGCCAGACGTCACACCGGACGACCTAAATCGTTATTTTGTCGGCGTGGGTTCGCGTGTGGCTGAGGAGGTGAAGCGTTTAGGGCCTACGCCGGCCATAGCCTGTCGTCTGCCGCGTGTCGGTGCCTGTTATCTTGTGCTGGTGCCGTTGTCACTGACGGAGCTGCGGGCCGTTGTGTTTGGGATGAGTGCCTCGCCGGCCTGCGATGATGACGGCATCAGCATACGAATGGTTCGTGCCTGCTTTGACTCGGTTGGGTGGGTGCTCCTGCATTTGTTCAACTCCAGCATAACCCAGTCCGACGTTCCTGAATCCTGGAAACATTCCCTAGTCCATCCTATTCACAAATCCGACAATTTTCTGACCCATCCAACCAGGGGCGCAGCCAGGGGGGGGGGGCACAGGGGGCACGTGCCCCCCCCCCCCCCCCCATTGGGTCGAGGGGCCCGAAGGGCCCCTCGGCCCAATGGGAGAAGGCCTCGGCCCCTCAGCCCAACTCCTATGATAGTTATCGACGTACAACTTACAGTACCTTATGCTGCATTAATTCTACGTCTTTTCACAAAAGTTCAATGAAATTGATGTAGCACTTTGGGAGATCGTGACGTTTTAATGACGTCATGTTACGCCATTTTTGGTCGAAAAACGATAAATGTTTGACAAATCGTAGAAAATCGAGTTTTGAAACAGATTGTAAATGAAAAACGTCAAAAGAAAGTAAATGGCATTCTCTTCAAAACTATTATCTCAGATTTTCGAAAGTGTGGGTTTTTGACTCTTAAAATAAAAATATAAAATTTTCCAGAAAACTTTTCACATTTTTTTTCTTTCTTGAAGATATGAAAAGCGGAATATATCTGAGTGAACGATACCCAATATGGACGATACCCAAACCAAATTTCAAAGCAATATCTTAATTGACTTATGTAAATAACTCATGACGTCATTTTTTTAAGTTACGTTATTTTGGCTTTTATTGACCAGATACAGACAAATAAATGCCACTACTGTTTTTCTGAGACAAAACTGGTCTAGAGACATGCCTTTTTGATTTAGATAAATCAATTTCAAATTTTGACTTTATGTGACCTGACCTAACCATATATAGTGTCAGGTTGTGAAAATGGCTGCTACTATCAAATTCTACGTGTAAAATAACCTTCGTAGACTTCTTGCCAGAAGTGACTTTTTGTGACCTGACCTGACCTTGACCGTTGCTTACAATTTCACTTTTTCCTAATGCGGGAGATGCATTATATCTTTGAGAGTACTTTGTGCGATAATAGTCTCAATCTAAGGCTTTGGATGGAAAGTATGTCCCCAAAACTAAAATACCTTAATTTTGACTTTTGACCTGGCCGTGTCCTGAGATGTGACCTTATTTTGAAAATGTCTCGTACACTTTGATGCGGCTCATTGAGAGCTTTCGATTACGGCCTTGCGCGTCTCGCTGCGGTTGTTGTTTCGGAATATAACAAAGGGGCAGAATCTGCCCCCCCCCCCCCCCCCCCCCCCTCCCCCCGCCCCCAGCGTGTTCGACCGAATACTCCAGCGGGGCGCGGGTTAATTTGTCTTTTTAAGTCAGAAAATATGTCAAATTTTGGGCGAATTTGGGCGGTTTGAGGCATGTTAGCTCCCCCCCCCCCCCCCCCCCCTGCTGGATCTGCCAGTGGCCATATACTAAGACAAGCTACTTGAAAATCCCGTGAGCGCTTAACATTTTCAACGGAAGTTTTATACGTTGCTATTTTCTGAAGTTGCCTTTCCAAACTTATGACGGATCGTTTCGCGTAAAGCCCCTCCACACTCCATAGTCTACACATTAGTGACTGTGAATTACCTCGAATTTATGTGTTTCCAATGTCATATGTCACAAACGTGAGCAATCGGGACAACGTAAAATGTTGAGGGCCAGACGTTCTGCGTTGCCTCTTATTGATTGTGTTGCTGCTGGGACCTTCAAGGTGCCTTGTGCGTGCATCTAAAATGGTTAACCCACGCACAGACGGGGTTCGCACCAAGTTCGAACCGACGGGGGGGGGGGAGGGATACCCGCCCCTACAAGATTGAAAAAGTCATGCAACGTATAGCGACAAACAGAAACAGGTTAGATAGCTCGAAACAATGACAGTACTAAGTCATTATTTTAGGTCAGGTCATTTAGACCATTGAGGTCACCAGAGGTCAACAAAGGTCAAATTTAGGCCATACATAGGTGTCCTTACCAAAACCCGTCTATATCTCGGAACAAAAAGAGGTAGCGACGCGCGAGAGAAAAAAAACGTCCGAAAGATTACTGGCGGATCCAGGGGGGGGCATCAGGGGAAAATCCCCCCCCCCACAGAAATCTGGGAGAGGGGGGCATTCAATACAAGTATGCCCCCCGCGCGTTCCCAATTTATCGTAAAATCGTCTTGCAGCAGTCAAAATCCAGCTATTCACAGTCAAAAACCGGAAAATTTCGCGCCGCTTCGCGGCATGACACAACTTCCGCAATAGCTTATACAAATTTGGAAAATGGGAAAATGAATTCCATTAGGTAAGTGTCTGGCAGAGGCTCTCCTTGGCGATAATTGCTGGCACTGGCGGGTCCAATGGGCATCAGCGACAAATGCCCCCTTCCCCCCCCCCTCCACAGGAATCTGAGAGGGGCATTCAATACAAGTATGCCCTCCCCCCCCCCCCCTCCCCGCGCGGTCCCTGCACTGAACGTGAAGAACAATGGTCCTATGAGAAAACTTCATGAAAACGGAAGTATTTTTCTCCCGAGCGATTGAATTTGAAGTTTGTATGTCTCCCTTTTTTAATGATAGAGAAAACAGCGCACCTGATGCCATTCAAGCAGCCCCAACCGGAAAATGTTGCGCCGCTTCGCGGCATGACACAACTTTCGCAATTACTTATACAAATTTGGAAAATGGGAAAATGAATTCCATTAGGTAAGTGTCTGGCAGAGGCTCTCCTTGGCGGTTATTGCTGGTACTGGCGGATCCAGGAAGCATCAGGGATAAATACCCCCCCCCCGTTCCACAGGAATCTTAGAGTGGCATTCAATACAAGTATGCCCCCCCCCCCCCGCACGTTCCCTGCACTGAACGTGAAAAAACAATGATGTTAGAAGAAAACTTCATGAAAACGGAATTTTTCTTCTTCTCTGGAGTGATTGATTTTGAAGTTTGTATGTATCCCTTTCTTTCAATGATAGACAAAACAGCGCACCTGATGCAATTCAAGCAGCCCCGGTGACACTTAACCCTCACCCCACTGGGGGGGGTGGGGGGGGGGGCAGAATCAGCCCCCTCCCGGATTTTCTCAATAATTTCAAAACTATGATAGATATCAACGTCAAACTTTCAGTAAATTTTGCTGCATCAATTCTACGCCTTCTCACCCAAAGTCCAATTAAATTGATGCAGTATTGTGGGAAATAATGACGTTTTAATGACGCCATGCCCATGGCATGCCATTTTTGGCGGAAAAACGATAAATGTTTGAACAATCGTAGAAAATAGAGTTTTGAAGCAAATTGCAAATAAAACGTCAAAAGAAAATAAATGACATTTTCTTCAAAATGGCTATCTCGAATATTCGAAATTTTGTGTTTTTGACCGTCCAAAATAGGAAAAACTTTTTTTTCGGAGAAAACAAAAACATTTTTTTTTTTTGTGAATTTGAAAAGTGAATTTCTTAGCTCGAATACCAAAGTAAGGCGACCGGCTCAAATATGCAGGGAAAAATGGGGGTGCCTTGTTGCCACAAAAAGATGCCCCCACGGAGAGAGGCTGGATCCGCCAGTGCGAAAGATAATTTAATTTGTTGTCACTCAGGCTTCATCAGATTTGATCTCGGGTCAATAGCTAGCTCAGGGAAGGCCATCGAACGTGAAACATTCTCAAAATAGCGGAATTGTTTTTAGGGAATAACTTTTGAGATACGCATGATAGAGTGATACTTACAGTTTTCACCATTGTGATTATCTGTCGAGACACATCGAATGGTATATCGGATGATCATGACCTAGTTAGGACATATTCGAAAATTGACCTGTCCTGTGCTCAGGTCAAGGCAGATCAAGTTCAAATTTTACATCAATCAACGTGTCTCGACGAGCGAAGCATATTGTTGATAACTCCATTACTCTACCTTCATTTGGCAGAGTTATTGCATAAAAAACACATAACCTCTTGGGTCACCTTAGTTGACCTCGTGGAGGTCACATGCCAAAAATGTGATTTGGATCTTTGCATTTGGCACAAGAATGGTGTAGGCACCTGGTGGAAACTGGTCAAATTTAAGTGTTTTCTGTGAATTTCTACGTGTTTTTATTTTCTCCATTTACTTATAATGGAAGTTTATCAAATCGAATTGACCTTCGGTCACCGATATTACAAATTCGAGATATACGAATTGTAGGTACTTATGGGCTATGGCCTAAATAAATTCTGTGAGTTTCAAACCGCTCGGTCGATCACTTTGGCACGACCACAAACTTTCACAAACTTGCTTGGAGGTGGGATCACTTAACTTGACTTGTTGACCTGACCTGAGATGACTCGAGATAAAAAATGGCACACAATTTGGTTGATTGTTCCCCAAAGAGTTACGCAAAGTTTGGCGGCGCTGCGTGTCGACGTTTTACAATATTTACGAAAACCTCAGGGGACGGATATCCGCCCCCCAAGTCGGTGCGCGTGTTAATAGTTCACATCATGGTGCCAACAGGGATCAACACATCATGCCAACACATCATGGTTGCCGCATTTTTGGGGGGATCAGACTAATAACTTATCAGTCAATCTACGCATAGGTTCTGTTTGACATGGGCCTGTCCGACGTTTTTTGTTGCGACTATTTGGGGGCCCGGCAAAATATTGTGGCCCAAACTCGAGGATATACCATTTTGCGCCTTTTTTTGGAGGGGCGTTGATCGAGAGGGCCCCTCGGGATGATGTGCCTCACCCCTTGACGAAGGTCTGTCTTCGCCCCTGGATCTGACCTTAGGTCACCGATATTATAAATCCAAGAGAAACGAATTGTAGGTACTTATGACCTTATTAAGTCCTGTGAGTTTGAAACCGCTCGGTCAATCACTGTGGCTTTGGCACGACTTTAAAAAACTTGCTTGGAGGTGGGGTCACTTAACTTTCAAAAACTTGCTTGGAGGTGGGTTCACTTAACAGGACCTGTTGACCTGACCTGAGATGACTCGAGATACAAAATTACACAAAATGTGGATAATTGATGCCCGAAGAGCTATGCTAAGTTTGGTGGCGCTACACACCGCCGTTTTCCCAATATTTACGAAAACCTCTGATGGGCGGATATCCGCACCCCATGTCGGTGCGCGTGTTAATACTTCACATGGTGCCAAAGGGAGTCAGTTGCCGCACATTATTTTGTATCAGACTACGTACTTATCAGTCAATCTACGCATGGGGTCTGTTCAACGTGGGTCTGTCCGACGTTTTTTTTTTCTCTCGATAATTTAGGACCCCTGCAAAATATAGACGTATGAATCCGAGGAGAAACCATTTCGCTTTTTTTGGGGGGGCCTCTGGGGATGCCGTGCCCCTCCCTTGCCGAAGGTCTGGCTGCGCCCCTGCATCCAACTTCCGTCCTATATCCATTGTTCCAGTCATAGCCAAAATCGTAGAGCGCGCTGTACACCAGCAGCTTTACAAATACCTATCAGATAACCACCTCCTCTCTTCCAGTCAGCACGGTTTCCGGCCTCGTCACTCGACTGAAACCGCGCTGACCTCAATTTCCGACCAAATCCTATCTGCCTTTGACCACGGAGAAGTTTCCCTTCTCTGCTGGCTGGATTTGAGCAAATGTTTCGATGTGATAGATCATCCAAAACTCCTTTCAAAATTATCACTTCACGGAATTGACACGTCCTGGTTCTCTGCCTATTTGCGTAACCACACCCAGAGTGTCAGCCTCACTGACAGTCTGGGTGGAGTAAAAACTTCCCTCCCACTGACAAAATATTTTACTACACCGTTACCACCTTATTACAGCCTTATTACCACACCTGTACCACCGCAACGACACTTCTACCACCCCACTACCACCGCATTGATGGTTGACTGGAGTAGTACAGATGTGGTAGAGATTACTACTATTTCGACTACAGTGGGTGGTCGGGGTCGTTAGGCCATAGCAGCGGGGTGGTAGGTGGGTCGTCTGGGGGTAGCCAAAATATCGTTGGGTTCAAAATGCGCGCGCGCGCGGTTCCTCCGCGGACATCGAAATCAAACAAACAATATTTGTATTACGAAGATTCGGGGTGGGCCTCTAATTGACGATTAAAAACAGTTGTCTTAAATTATAATTTTGAAGTTTGGCTGGAAAGTCCGTGAAAGATTCAAAGGTCCTTATATATTGACGGGGTCGTAAGGACGTGGTAAGGTCATGGGTGGGTCGGCTGAGGGTAGCCAAACCAGGGGGGGTGGTCGTCCGGGGGTATACGCCCAGGCAACCCTCCTACCACCCCAGCAAAACACACCTTTGGCGGCCGCCATATTGCTGTCGGTGTGAGGCGTTGCTGGGGTGGGTATTGTATCTACCGCAGGGGGTTTGCTGTTATTGTTATCGCTGCATCGCGTTTTGAATTGTGTCTGCTTGAAGATAAATGTGGGTATATGGCTCGGGCGCCTTTTCATTCGTCTTCGTTCATTTAATAACTGTTCATTCTAGAGATCAAAATATTCTGGCTGACTACCCGAGGTCCCTCCGGCCACCGCCATACCTGCATGTGCAATATGTATTACCTATCTGGCAATACACCGATATTTGATCTGGGCCAGTTAATGACCTCTTAGGTCACCGAAATTTTAATCTTTGGTGATATTATTTCATCTATGTTTCCTAAAAGCAGAAAAGGCAGTTATATACAAGATTTAGCGTTCCCAAAAATAGCAAGTTGCGTTCACATTTTTAGCAGGAGCCTGCTAAAAATGGGAACAGATGACCAAACCTTTACAGACCCAGACTGGTTATTGATTCAACTTTTTTGGAATGATTCAATCATGATTCATTTTGGAATCTGAATGATCAATCACTGTTTGATTCACAGATATACAATTTTGCGAATTGATTCTTTCAGATTCAAAGAATCAAAACAAATATTTTAATTGATTCACGTTTGATTCAACATTTAAATATATGTGATGTTATGTCATCAATAAAAAATGGAAACCTACATATTACGAGTATGGTCATTAAAGCATTATTACAGCAATACTATTTCAGTATAAATGAATGTAGCCACCGGAATTGCATGTATTTGCACAATTTACCAGTGTACTTGAATCAATAAGAATCTTTAAATCTTCTGATTCAATCAGCCTTGGTTTGATGCAGGTTTTTATTCAATTATGATTCATGAATCAAAAGATCTGGTGGTGAATCAATCATTTTTTTATTCAAGGAATTTTGATTGAACGATTCGAACGATTCCAATCGATTCAATCAGTGTTGAATCAATAACCAATTTGTAATAACAGACCTTGACCAAACCTTCCTCGACTGATACCATGCGATGGTATTTTGATTTCAATTTGCATTTGCACCAATATACAATTTAGTTAGGGTATAGGTACTTCTATCGTTATGTTGTAGTTTCTATTGCTATGGTTGTTTGTGTATGGGTCAATAACCATATCCTCTTGGGACCAAGGCTCTAATTGTCTTTTGTCATCTGTCAGTCAAGTTGTTGTCACATGCAACATCCATTGTCATCAACAAATGCCATACAAGTGAGACCTCATGCTATTGGTGTTGTATATATCTATCTATATATATATATATATATATATATATATATATATATATATATATATATATATATATATGTATGTATGTATGTATGTATGTATGTATGTATGTATGTATGTATGTATGTATGTATGTATGTATGTATGTATGTATGTATGTATGTATGTATGTATGTATGTATGTATGTATGTATGTATGTATATATATATATATATATATATATATATATATATATATATATATATATATATATATATATATATAATCATAGTGCACTGATAGCCGATAGGTACCTTAGTCGAAGATTACTGATTGTCAAAATATCAAACTTGTCGGTCAGCTGACTATTAATCATAATGCTGAACACATCATAATGCACGACTTCATGTTATGGCTATGCTTGTTTGTTTATGGGTCAATATTCAATAACCATATCCTCTTGGGTCTAATTGTCGTGTCTAGTCTTTTGTCATCAGTCAGTCAAGTTGTTGTGACACGTGCAACATCCACTGTCGTTGAGCCATGCCATTGTCAGTCAGCTGACTATTAACCATAATGCAGAACACATAATGTCAGACTTCATGCTATGGCTATGTTTGTTTGTTTATGGGTCAATATTCAATAACCATATCCTCTTGGGACTAAGGGTCTAATTGTCTTGTGTCTAGTCTTTTGTCATCAGTCAGTGAAGTCATTGTGACACGCTCAACATCCACTGTCGTTGAGCCATGCATCCACTGTCGTTGAGCCATGCATCCACTGATGTTGAGCCATGCATCCATTGTCGTTGAGCCATGCCAGTCAGTCAGCTGACTATTAACCATAATGCTGAACACATCATAATGCCAAACTTCATGCTATGGCTATGTTTGTTTGTTTATGGGTCAATATTCAATAACCATATCCTTTTGGGACTAAGGGTCAAATTGTCATAATGCTGAACACATCATAATGTATTAATCAATAACCAATTTGTAATAACAGACCTTGACCAAACCTTCCTCGACTGATACCATGCGATGGTATTTTGATTTAAATTTGCATTTGCACCAATATACAATTTAGTTAGGGTATAGGTACTTCTATCGTTATGTTGTAGTTTCTATTGCTATGGTTGTTTGTGTATGGGTCAATAACCATATCCTCTTGGGACCAAGGCTCTAATTGTCTTTTGTCATCTGTCAGTCAAGTTGTTGTCACATGCAACATCCACTGTCATCAACAAATGCCATACAAGTGAGACCTCATGCTATTGGTGTTGTATATATCTATCTATATATATATATATATATATATATATATATATATATATATATATATATATGTATGTATGTATGTATGTATGTATGTATGTATGTATGTATGTATGTATGTATGTATGTATGTATGTATGTATGTATGTATGTATGTATGTATGTATGTATGTATGTATGTATGTATGTATGTATGTATGTATGTATGTATGTATGTATGTATGTATGTATGTATATATATATATATATATATATATATATATATATATATATATATATATATATATATATAATCATAGTGCACTGATAGCCGATAGGTACCTTAGTCGAAGATTACTGATTGTCAAAATATCAAACTTGTCGGTCAGCTGACTATTAATCATAATGCTGAACACATCATAATGCACGACTTCATGTTATGGCTATGCTTGTTTGTTTATGGGTCAATATTCAATAACCATATCCTCTTGGGTCTAATTGTCGTGTCTAGTCTTTTGTCATCAGTCAGTCAAGTTGTTGTGACACGTGCAACATCCACTGTCGTTGAGCCATGCCATTGTCAGTCAGCTGACTATTAACCATAATGCAGAACACATAATGTCAGACTTCATGCTATGGCTATGTTTGTTTGTTTATGGGTCAATATTCAATAACCATATCCTCTTGGGACTAAGGGTCTAATTGTCTTGTGTCTAGTCTTTTGTCATCAGTCAGTGAAGTCATTGTGACACGCTCAACATCCACTGTCGTTGAGCCATGCATCCACTGTCGTTGAGCCATGCATCCACTGATGTTGAGCCATGCATCCATTGTCGTTGAGCCATGCCAGTCAGTCAGCTGACTATTAACCATAATGCTGAACACATCATAATGTCAAACTTCATGCTATGGCTATGTTTGTTTGTTTATGGGTTAATATTCAATAACCATATCCTTTTGGGACTAAGGGTCAAATTGTCTGGTGTCTAGTCTTTTGTCATCAGTCAGTCAAGTTGTTGTGACACTCGCAACATCCACTGTCATTGAGCCATCACTGATAAAATATTTTACTACCTTAGGGTGGTAAAGGGGTCGTTGTCAATAAGTCCAACCCACTTACTACCGATATATCACAGTTTTACTACCCCCGGTAGTATTACTTACCACCCACTTACTACACCCTTTACTAACCCAAGGGTGGTAGAGGGGTCGTTGTCAATTTGTCCGACCCACTTACTACCTAGCTTCTACCCTGCTACCACCCCCGGTAGTAGCATTTTCCACCCGCCAACCACGCTTCTACGACCCACCTACCACCCCCTGCAACCATTACCACCCTCCTACTACCCTGCTACCACCCTCCTACTACCCCGCTACCACCCTCCTACTACCTCGCTACGACCCTCCTACTACCCCGCTACCATCCTCCTACTACCCCTATACCACCCTCCTACTACCCCTCTACCACCCTCCTACTACCCCTCTACCACCCTCCTACTACCCCTCTACCACCCTCCTACTACCCCTCTACCACCTTCCTACTACCCCTCTACCACCCTCCTACTACCCCTCTACCACCCTCCTACTACCCCTCTACCACCCTCCTACTACCCCTCTACCACCCTCACACCACCCTCCTACTACCCCTATACCACCCTCCTACTACCCCTCTACCACCCTCCTACTACCCCCCCCCCCCCCCTACTGCCGCAGTATCATCCACCTTACTACCTCGGTACTAAATCGAACGAGAAGGCATTTATATTTGTATTGTATACGAACTATCAACACGAATGAGGTTTTTACAGTTCTTGGTCAGATACGGTCAGGTAACACCTAGCGGTAAAATCACTACATACAGACTACATAACACCTAGCGGTAAAATCACTACATACAGACTACAGTTATGACAAGCACGTATTACACAAATGACGCCGGCGGCGGAACACCTGTGGACTGTTCCTCGCCGACGCCGCCGCCCCCGCGAGATAGTAGCATGTCTGTTCGCAAGTGTAAAAGTGCTGCAGCGTAGGTTGCGTCAAAACGCCGGATTTTATGTGTTACGACCTGCGAGGTGTACTGCATGTGAGCGTGCGTGCTCGCTCGTGTGTGCGGCGGCGGCGCCGCCGCCGCCGCGGGGGGCTGGCTGGTGCCGGCGCCCCAAGGATCGCCCTGGTGGCGGAACACCTGTGGACTGTTCCCGAAGTCATCTGTCAAAGACATCAGTTATCAACAGTCAACACAGTGTATTCGATCAATATATTTCACGTCAAACGGCACGTGCTGCTGCGGTGACCTGCGCTGGCCGGAGAACGCCTCCGGCGCCTGGGCACCATCCACTCTGAACCAAACGAACGCTCTGAGCCCGATGAGGCTATACGCCCTAACCCAACAAGAACAAGAACCTGGCCTGGCCTGATTCCGCGCTCAAATGAACCGCATATGGTACGCCCGGGCATATGGTACACAGCCGGAGGGACAAATGAATGAACGAACTAACTAACGAGAAAGTGGAGTCACAGCCGTGGCGTGCTTCTAGGAGCTTCTCAACATTTACATACAGATCCTGCGACACAAGCACAAAAGTGGTCACTTAGTTTTGTTTAATACTTGGCTACACTTTACAGACTTCTAAAGGAAGACATGCGCCCTCACCTGCGGCAGCAGCTAACGGCAGCAGTAACGGCTGCGGCAGCAGTAACTACCTGACGGGCCACGGCTCACTGGCGCGGCGCACATAGCAGCCAAAATGAAGTGCACTGATCCACCGACCACAAGTTGCCACAACTGGCAAAACCAAAAGTAATCATTGTCCCCGATCCCCAAATTTGATTTTTTCTGCATTTTGATATTCACAAATATTATGTGCGTCGGCATATTTTTATATTTATGGAGCTTTCGTAAGTACTACGGTTTCCTTCTTCAGCCTTGGTGATAAAAACACAGATGTTTTATCACCAAGGCATAGGGTGACAATTTTTTCTCTCGAAGTTTGAAATTTGTATTGGGACGCCCCCGCAAAATGTGATGCTACGAACACAAACATCACCTGTAAAATTATTTGGAAACATATTAATATTTAGAGGCTGCGCAATGGCCTCAAAGATTACACGGTCCCTCTATTATAGGCGTATGGCCTATTGCTCATTGTTTACGAAGTAGGGTACAAGGAACTTCCAAACGGAGGTGTGATGAATTAATCTCGTGCTTTATTGTTGCAGCAAGTGATTTATGAAGTTCAACAGTACAGTAACAATACAAATAATGGTAACAGTGACAGCCATGGGCGTCGCTACCGGAGGGGGGGGGGGCTGGTGCCGGCGCACCAAGGATCGCTCTGGTACCTCAGATTAGCAGGATTTTAAGTCACAATTGATAGAGCATGTGCTTGGTCCGTCGTGACATGGCTGTTATCAAAATATAAGTTGTGCCCCATAAAGCACGCTGGAGAGTCAATAAGAGATTAAAAGATGTCTTCCTATCGCCAGGTGCTCGTATTGTATTCACCTCTAATGAAGAGGTTGACTAGGATATACGCTGCTGCGGCAACGATTAAACACGTAACTGGCTTTTGGAACCGGGATGGCATTCAAATGCAGAAAGAAAAGGGCTTGGGAGAATGTTCTGAAACTATTTGAAAATGTCCATTCTGAAGAAGAGCTGCAAAACACTGATAGCGCCGCAAGCTGTGACTGAACACGTTATTAGTACGCGTTTGGTACGCAGCGCCGTGCCAAACGTCGGCGCTGTCCCAGGATCTGCAGTTTTGCCAAGTCGCTGCTTCAATACTCGGAGGAGGTCCCATCGATGACGGCGGCCAACGTGTTTAGTCGCCACCTTTGGTACTTAACCCGCGCCGTTCCGGTGCTCGGCGCCACCTTCGCCGTGCCGGGGGGGGGGGGGCGGGTGTCTGAACGTCCCCCTCGAACTCGGCCCCATGGGTAATAGGCGAGAACAAAATAACATATTCGATGTTCGTCAAAATTAGTGTCGAAATTATTTCGGCTATTTTTTCGCTCAGGTAAATATTGAGGTAAAGATAACCGAAATAATGTCGACACCAATTTTGACGACCTATGGAACATTTTTATTTTTGTCCTCGCCAAATCCCCATGGGGCCCGAACTTGAGGGGAAGTTCAGCCCCCCCCCCCCCCGGCACGGCGAAGGTGGCGCCGAGCACCGGAACGGCGCGGGTTAAGTACCAAAGGTGGCGACTAAACACGTTGGCCGCCGTCATCGATGGGACCTCCTCCGAGTATTGAAGCAGCGACTTGGCAAAACTGCAGAACTTGGCAAAACTGAGGACAGCGCCGACGTTTGGCACGGCGCTGCGTACCAAACGCGTACTAATAACGTGTTCAGTCACAGCTTGCGGCGCTATCAGTGTTTTGCAGCTCTTCTTCAGAATGGACATTTTCAAATAGTTTCAGAACATTCTCCCAAGCCCTTTTCTTTCTGCATTTGAATGCCATCCCGGTTCCAAAAGCCAGTTACGTGTTTAATCGTTGCCGCAGCAGCGTATATCCTAGTCAACCTCTTCATTAGAGGTGAATACAATACGAGCACCTGGCGATAGGAAGACATCTTTTATTCTCTTATTGACTCTCCAGCGTGCTTTGTGAGGCACAACTTATATTTTGCTCGCGTTTTAACAACCATATGACGACAGACAAAGCACCTGCACTATCAATTGTGACTTAAAATCCTGCTAATCTGAGGTGCCAGAGCGATCCTTGGGGCGCCGGCACCAGCACCAGCCAGCCAGCCAGCACCTCCCCCCCCCCCCCCTCCGGTGGCGACGCCCATGGCTGTCACTGTTACCATTATTTGTATTGTTACTGTACTGTTGAACTTCATAAATCACTTGCTGCAACAATAAAGCACGAGATTAGTTCATCACACCTCCGTTTGGAAGTTCCTTGTACCCTACTTCGTAAAACAATGAGCAATAGGCCATACGCCTATAATAGAGGGACCGTGTAATCTTGGAGGCCATTGCGCAGCCTCTAAATATTAATATGTTTCCAAATAATTTTACAGGTGATGTTTGTGTTCGTAACATCACATTTTGCGGGGGCGTCCCAATACAAATTACAAACTTCGAAAAAAATTGTCACCTACTGAAGAAGGAAGCCAAATTGCTTCCGAAAGCTCCCTAAATATAAAAAATAAGGGGGCAAACAGAACATTTGTTAATATAAAAATGCATGATAATTTGTTTGTGCGAACAAATCACCATGTTTCAGTTTTGCGAACTAATCACCATGTTTCAGTGTTGAAACTTCCCGCACGACCTCGGATGACGGGCGCGCTTCGGGCTGCACCTCGAAAACGTGGACCGACAGGAACCACATTACATTTTTCAGCGGGGTGGTTGTTACTCGTTAAACACGTAATTTGCGAGACCCAGGCAAAGCAGGGCATCACGGAGATCGGCTGCCTCTAGCAGCGTGTCACCGTCGAGAAGCAGTCGAGCGTGGTCTTCTTCTTCGACAATGCAGAAGGTCCTCCCGATGTAGTCTCCCTCCCGTAGTGTGGCGTCCGCTTGGAGCACGCGGAGTAGTGTCTCCACCCCCATCTCTGAAAGAATCACAAATTTGTTGCTGCACACACTCTTCAAAAATGTACCTGGTACTGGGCAATTCTTAGGAAAGGCTAAAAATTTACGCTCTACGCCGTAAATCTTCAATTATTTGGAAAATTGGCACGCAGGGTTATTCTGGGGCATATCATTAATTGTTATGCTTATTTAGGATTAGTAGGGTTATTATAATAGAGCCATGTTTCCATTACTATGAGAGGCAGTAACTTTCGTTTCGTTTGGGGCCCTAATTTTTTACCATAACTTTTGAAGGAACCAACTGGCATGCACGAATTTTACACAATGGATATTTCAGACCCTGCGCCTATTTGTATTATTAATGTCGGTTAATGTCAAATGCAAATTTAGGGCACTCGCCATTCACTCGTAATGTTAAAACTCTCGCACGGAATGTAATCGGTGGGTAGAGGCTATCGTGAAAGGGTGGAGCTATACTCTGACGTTCAATTGATTTATAATGAGGTCACGTGACGACCTGATCTTGAGTCACCGATATACAAACAAAAAACAGATATATGAATTGTAGGTACTTATTAGGGTGGTCCTTAAACTCGGAAGTTGGAATTTGCTACCTCTCAACCCGGGGATTTGTTCCATCACTAAAAAACCTCTGGGTAAATTTGTTTTGAAATCGAATAATAATTTCCCGGTGCTCAACGACCTGGAAGTTTTGCCAGATTGTCATAGTGTATGTGTAGTCTGCGGTTGGGTGGGGGTCAGCGGGGCCAGGTTAGGTGGGAGTCAGCGGGGCCAGGTTAGGTGGGGCCCGTGGGGGTCAGCGGGGCCAGGTTAGGTGGGGCCCGTGGGGGTCAGCGGGGCCAGGTTAGGTGGGGGTCAGCGGGGCCAGGTTAGGTGGGAGTCAGCGGGCCAGGTTAGGTGGGAGTGAGCGGGGCCAGGTTAGGTGGAGTGAGCGGGGCCAGGCTAGGTGGGAGCCAGCGGGGTCAGGTTAGGTGGGAGTCAGCGGGGCCAGGTTAGGTGGGAGTCAGCGGGGCCAGGTTAGGTGGGAGTCAGCGGGGCCAGGTTAGGTGGGAGTCAGCGGGGCCAGGTTAGGTGGGAGTCAGCGGGGCCAGGTTAGGTGGAGTGAGCGGGGCCAGGCTAGGTGGGAGCCAGCGGGGCCAGGTTAGGTGGGAGTCAGCGGGGCCAGGTTAGGTGGGAGTCAGCGGGGCCAGGTTAGGTGGGAGTCAGCGGGGCCAGGTTAGGTGGGAGTCAGCGGGGCCAGGTTAGGTGGGGTGAGTGGGGCCAGGTTAGGTGGGGTGAGTGGGGCCAGGCTAGGTGGAGTGAGCGGGGCCAGGCTAGGTGGGAGCCAGCGGGGCCAGGTTAGGTGGGAGTCAGCGGGGCCAGGTTAGGTGGGAGTCAGCGGGGCCAGGCTAGGTGGGAGTCAGCGGGGCCAGGTTAGGTGGGAGTCCCACCTGGAACAGGCCCCAAGAGTACCGGTTAGAGCAACACCCCACCAGTAACTGTTGGCAGCACTCGGGCGTTGGGCGTTAAAACCTAACACACCATAGGGTTCCCATGTTAAATCGATGATTTCCAGACAAGGCTGCAGCTTGTAACCTATGGTACATATTTTAAATCCAACTTCTGGACCAGAGAGCTACAAGCCTTCATTGGTGGATCCAGAATGGGTGGTTTGGGGGGGGGGGAATTCCAGTCTCACACAATTCTGAAAACTCATCGGATTTCGCATGCTTATGCATTGATAGCTGATTTAAAGCTAACTTTCCTTAGTAAAAGTGGCTTAGATTGTCTTCAATATCAGGAAATGTGTCACTTTTGCGCCAATTTCAGGCGGTTCAGGCATTCCAGTCTCACACAATTCTGAAAACTCATCGGATTTCGCATGCTTATGCATTGATAGCTGATTTAAAGCTAACTTTCCTTAGTAAAAGTGGCTTAGATTGTCTTCAATATCAGGAAATGTGTCAATTTTGCGCCGATTTCAGGCGGTTGGGGTAATTGCTAATTTTACCCAACCGTCGATCCCCTGCAAGCCTTGGCTACAAAGTTTCTATTTACTATTTTTTCAATATTCAGGTCGCAAAGGGGTTAAATGGGCTTGGGCGTTAACCAATGCCAGAACGACCGCTGACCGCTTCCAAATACTACTACAGGTGCTGAAATATACACTGCTTTGACTACTACTTTGTATATTTGCTGGAATTGAATTCAATAAATAAAGATATAATATATGGAAATACAAGTATTGATAGCAAACAATACCTTTACCCTCCTACTTTAGACACAAGACAATTAGACCCTTAGTCCCAAGAGGATATGGTTATTGAATACTGACCCATAAACAAACAAACATAGCCATAACATGAAGTCGGGCATTATGATGTGTTCGGCATTATAGTTAATAGCTGACTGACAAGTTTGATATTTTGACAATCGGTAATCTTTGACTGATTTAATAAAAAGATTTAACGATTCTTATTGATTCAAGTACACTGGTAAATTGTGCAAATACATGCAGTTCCGGTGGCTACATTCATTTATACTGAAATACTATTGTTGTAATAATGCTTTAATGATCATACTCGTAATATGTAGGTTTCCATTTATTGACTTGACATAAATTCACCACATATATTGAAATACTTAATCAAACGTGAATCAATTACAATATTTTTTTTGATTCTTTGAATCTGAAAGAATAAATTCACAAAATTGTATCTGTGAATCAAACAGTGATTGAATCATTCAGATTCCAAAATGAATCATGATTGAATCATTCCAAAAAAGTTATATCAATAACCAGTCTGGGTCTGTAAAGGTTTGGTCATATGTTCCCATTTTTAGCAGGCTCCTGCTAAAAATGGGAACGCAACTTGCTATTTTTGGGAACGCTAAATCATGTATATAAGTGCCTTTTCTGCTTTGTAGATGAAAAACATGTAGATGAAATAATATCACCAAAGATGACAATTTCGGTGACCTAAGAGGTCATTAACTGGCTCAGACCAAATATCGGTATATTGCCAGATAGCTAATACATATTGCACATACAGGTATCGCGGTGGCCGGAGGTTTGATCTCTAAAATGAACAGTTATCAAATAAACGAAAACGAATGAAAAGGTGCCCGAACAATATACCCACATTTATCTTCAAGCAGACACAATTCACAACGCGATGCAGCGATAACAATAACAGCAAACCATATTTTATCTACCGTGCAGCAAACCCCATGCGGTAGATACAATACCCACCCCAGCAACGCCTCACACCGACAGCAATATGGCGGCCGCCAAAGGTGTGTTTTGCTGGGGTGGTAGGAGGGTCGCCTGGGCGTATACCCCCGGACGACCACCCCCCCCCCCCCCCCGGTTTGGCTACCCTCAGCCGACCCACCTACCACCCATGGCCTTACCACGTCCTTACGACCCCGTCAATATATAAGGACCTTTGAATCTTTCACGGACTTTCCAGCCAAACTTCAAAATTATAATTTAAGACAACTGTTTTTAATCGTCAATTAAAGGCCCACCCCGAATCCTCGTAATACAAATATTGTTTGTTTGATTTCGATGTCCGCGGAGGAACCGCGCGCGCGCGCATTTTGAACCCAACGATATTTTGGCTACCCCCAGACGACCCACCTACCACCCCGCTGCTATGGCCTAACGACCCCGACCACCAACTGTAGTCGAAGGGTAGTAATCTCTACCACATCTGTACTACTCCAGTCAACCATCAATGCGGTGGTAGTGGGGTGGTAGAAGTGGCGTTGCGGTGGTACAGGTGTGGTAATAAGGCTATAGGTGGTAACGGTGTAGTAAAATATTTTTCAGTGATGCCATTGTCAGTCAGCTGACTATTAACCATAATGCCAGACTTCATGCTATGGCTATCTTTTTTTGTTTATGGGTCAATAGTCAATAACCATATCCTCTTGGGACTAAGGGTCTAATTGTATTGTGTCTAGTCTTTTGTCATCAGTCAGCCAAGCTGTTGTGACACGTGCAGCATCCACTGTCGTTGAGCCATGCCATTGTCAGTCAGCTGACTATTAACCATAATGCAAAACACATCATAATGCCAGACGTCATGCTATGGCTATGTTTGTTTGTTTATGGGTCAATATTTAATAACCATATCTTCTTGGGACTAAGGGTCTAATTGTCTTGTGCCTAGTCTTTTGTCATCAGTCAGTTGTCATTGTGACACGCGCAACATCCACTGTCGTTGAGCCATGCCAGTCAGTCGGCTGACTATTAACCATAATGCTGAACACATCATAATGCCAGACTTCATGCTATGGCTATGTTTGTTTATGGGTCAATATTCAATAACCATATCCTCTTGGGACTAAGGGCCTAATTGTCTTGTGTCTAGTCTTTTGTCATCAGTCAGTCAAGTTGTTGTGACACGTGCAACACCACTGTCGTTGAGCCATGCAAGAGAGACTTCATGCTATTGATGTTGTAGTATCGTCTACATCACCAATAGCATGACAAATCCAATGGAAGGTTGTTTACAGCTTTAACCCTCGCCCTACGGGGGGGGGCTGACAGGCCCCCGAAATTTTTCTTAAATAACTTTTGACACATGAGGTGCATCTTGCTGACATTTTTGGTAGCTGAGTTTACAACACCTATACGTAGGCTGTAATTTTTTTTATTGAAATTGGTTAAGTAGTTTGGGAGATAATAATGTTTTGATGACGTCATGCTGGTAACAAAATGAGAAATATTGAAAAATCGTAGAAAACAGAGTTTTAAAGCAAATTGCAAACACAATTCACCAAAGATATAAATGGCATTCTCTTTAAAATGGCAATCTTGGATTTGCAAAAATTTGGGTTTTTGACCCCTAAAATAAAATAAAAACTTATTTTTGGAGAAAAATCCCCACAAAATCCAAATTTTCAAAGATATTAGAAAAACCGGAATATATGTGAGAGAACTGAGTATGGAAAATACCCATACCAAATTTTAAAGCAATATCTTCATTTTTGACAGTGATGGCTTCCTAAGTGTAAGAAATTGATGACGTCATTTTTTAAAATAACTTTTTTGTTGACATTTTTAGACAAGATACGAACAAATAATTACCTCTTCTATATTTCTGAGCCAAAACTGGTCTAGGAACATGCCTTTTTATATACATTTATCAATTTCTAATTTTTAAGTTTTCTGAAGAGCAAAATCGCTGTTCTGGACGTGTTAAATCCGGTCATTCACTTGACCTGGAAGGTCACCCGTTGACCTGAAACCTACAAATCGCATACTGTTGGATTCCTCTCATGACAAGCAACATGCTTGTTCTTACCGCATTGCTCTAAGTTGCTTGGTTTGGAAGTTAACAGGGGGTCTGTCAGCCCCCCCCCCCCCCCCGTAGGGCGAAGGTGAAAAAAGCTCCCGTAGGGCGAGGGTTAAGGTTGTTTAGTGTTTACCCTATAAATAAAGTGATTGATTGCAAAGGTGTATTCAGCATAAGTGTTTGGAGGAAGGGGGGGGGTCAAATCCCCAAAAGTCGATCACACAATTATGAATACTCATCGGATTTTGCATGCTTATGCATTGGGGGCAGACTGGTTATTGATTCACCTTTTTTTTGGAAGAGTTCAATCACGATTCATTTTGGAATATAAATGATTCAGTCACCGTTTGATTCATGGATCTTTCCGATTCAAAGAATCAAATCATGTTTGACTCACCATTGAAATAGCATTGCACAGTCTTTTTTTATTCAATCAGCCTTTGTCCTATGCGGGTTTTGATTCAATCATGATTAATGAATAAAAAAAATCCGGTGGTGAATCGATTCTTCTTTGATTCAAGGGATTTTGATTGAACGATTCCAATCGATTCAATCAGAGTCGAATCAATAATCAGTCTGAATTTGGGGGCTGATGTAAACAAAATTCCCTTAGTAAAAGTTGCTTAGATTGTTTTCTAATCAGGAAATGTGTCAATTTTGTGCCGATTTCAGGCGGTTGGGGGAGGGGGCTATGGACCCTTTGGCCCCCTGGATCCCGGTGGTGGCGGCGGCGGCGGCTGCGCGCGGTGGCGGCGGCGGCGGCGGCGGCGGCGGCTGCGCCCGGCGGCGGCGGCGGCTGCGCCCGGCGGCTGCGCCCGGCGGCTGCGCCCGGCGGCGGCGGCGGCGACTGCGCCCGGCGGCGGCGGCGGCGGCGCCCGGCGGCGGCGTGTGTATCATAACTGTAATCTGTATGCAGTGATTTTACCCTGTTTTACCTGCCAATTTACCGTATATGACCAATAACTGTACAAACCCCATTCGTGTGGATAGTTCGTACTTTAATACAATACCAATACAAATGCCTTCTCGTTCGATTTACTACTGAGGTAGTAAGGTGGATGATACTGCGATAGTAGGGGTAGTAGGAGGGTGGTAGGAGGGTGGTAAGGGGGTAGTAGGAGGGTCGTAGCGAGGTAGTAGGAGGGTGGTAGCGGGGTAGTAGGAGGGTGGTAAGGGGGTAGTAGGAGGGTCGTAGGAGGGTGGTAACGAGGTAGTAAGAGGGTGGTAGCGGGGTAGTATGAGGGTGGTAAGGGGGTAGTAGGAGGGTCGTTGCGAGGTAATAGGAGGGTCGTAGCGAGGTAGTAGGAGGGTCGTAGCGAGGTAGTAGGAGGGTCGTAGCGAGGTAGTAGGAGGGTGGTAGCGGGGTAGTAGGAGGGTGGTAGCAGGGTAGTAGGAGGGTGGTAATCGTTGCAGGGGGGTGGTAGGTGGGTTGTAGAGGCGTGGTTGGTGGGTGGAAAATGCTACTACCGGGGGTGGTAGCAGGGTAGTAGCTATGTGGTAAGTGGGTCGGACAAATCGACAACGACCCCTCTACCACCCTTGGGTTAGTAAAGGGTGTAGTAGGTGGGTGGTAAGTAATACTACCGGGAGGTAGTGAAACGGTGATATATCGGTAGTAAGTGGGTCGGACTTATTGACAACGACCCCTTTACCACCCTAAGGTAGTACAATATTTTATCAGTGCCCGCTGCCCAACAGCATCGGTGTGTTTCAAGGCTCATATCTAGGCCCTCTCCTCTACTGCGTCTTCGCAAACGATCTATGTCTGTTTGCCGAGGACGCAGCGGTTGTCCAATATGCTGACGACAACCAAATTTTGGTCAGCGGTAAAAAATCTGAGATTCACAAAGTCGTCACTCGCATGGAGTGGGCCTTAGCCTCTCTCGATAACTGGTTCCAAGCAAATGGACTGAAAGTAAATGCCGCTAAGACTCAACTGATGCTTCTGGGCAGCTCTCAAAATTTGCGCACTGTACATGACATCAAAGTAAAATTCCGCGATCAGGATTTAATCCCCATTTCAGAAGCCACAAACCTAGGTCTCACATTTGACCGCTCGTTATGCTGGGACCGCCAAGTCTCTACCGTAACACAGCGCTGCTTCGGAGTTTTGACTGGTCTATCGCATCTGAGGGGGCACCTGCCAACGGCCGTGCTCTCCTCGTTGATCAACGCCCTGGTTTTCTCGCAGATCCGGTACTGTATCTCGGTATACGGTAACGGCAAGAAGGGAAACTTCTGTCGGCTTCAGAAAATCATAAACTATGCTGCTAGAGTTCTTTTTGGCCGACGGAAGTACGACCATGTATCGGATCTGCTGGGGAGGCTGGGGTGGCTCGGAGCGGAGGGCATGGCCACTTGCCACACACTGTGCCTCACGCACAGGGTGCGCTGCTGCGGCGAGCCTGAACAGCTGGCTGCGAGTCTGTCCACCGTGGCAGAGGCCCGCGCTACCGAGCGGGCCACGCGACAGGACCACATGCTGTTTGTTCCCCGGTCTCGCACGGAGATGGGACGGCGGCGTTTTGCATGCCGGGGACCAGCGCAGTATAACGCTCTGCCACGCGACCTTGTAGGACTACCCGTGCCGCTGTTTCGTCGCCGGGTGCGGCGACATCTCGCTGCCGCTCCGCGAGCACCGGACTGACCGACCCGGCGCTTCTCACCGTCATGCCGGCGGTTTTATTTGACTGATAGTATGAGTGTGTGTGTGTGTGTGTGTGTGTGTGTGTGTGTGTGTGTGTGTGTGTGTGTGTGTGTGTGTGTGTGTGTGTGTGTGTGTGTGTGTGTGTGTGTGTGTGTGTGTGTGTGTTTGCGTGTGTCAGTGTTTTTTTTGTTTTTTGTTTTTACTTGTGTGATTTAATTGTATGCTTGTTCTGACCATGTTTCCTGTGTTTTAACTTATGACGAGAAGTTCTAATAGCCACAGGCACATGTGGACGACCTTAAAGGAAATAGTTCACCTTCAACATGGGGTTTTGAACTGAAATAGCAGTTTGGTAGCCCGTGTTGAGAAATCCTTATCTGGAACTTTTCTTGGCTGAAAAGACTCTCCAGCCGAAGATATTTGATTTTTTTGAAGAAGGAATGCGGCGCATATATGATGTACCGTACCGTCTGAAAGTGCCAGCACTGCCAGGGAGCATGCGCAGACCAATAACGCACACCATAAAATTAATAATTTACGACCTTCTGTCCTGAATTGGCGCGATGTAGGACTATTTTTGAAAAGTAAAAAAGAAACTGTATTACAAAATATAATAAAATCGTGTTCTGAAAAATGTTCCGAAGGTGAACTATTTCCTTTAATAAAAGTCTGTATCTGTATCCGTACCTGCTTAATAGTTTTATCCATGTCAATGTCAAGGTTTTTTGGCTCAATGCCAATATCCAGCCACACGATACCGCGTCACCTAGAAGCAGTCAGCCTTGATCAACACCTGTAAACGTACTTGAATCGCGTCGTTACTGGCACAAACAGCGCCATAATTGTCGCTGTCTCACCTGACTCACCGACCAGACAGCGACGCGGATAATGCTAACCATGGGGCAGCTGCGATGTCGCCGTGTTTTTTTTTCAGCTGTAAATCTTGGCTTGAGGAACGCTGCCACTAAATCAAAACACACTATTTTTGACAGTGTATGCATGACGTTTTACGCTGATATTCTAATGCTGATCCAAATTAAAGGAAATAGTTCACCTTCAACATGGGATTTTGAACTGAAATAGCAGTTTTGTAGCCCGTGTTGAGAAATCCTTATCTGCAACATTTCTTGGCTGAAAAGACTCTCCAGCCGAAGATATTTGACTTTTTGGCGAAGGAATGCGGCGCATATATGATATACCGTACCGTCTGAGAGTGCCAGCACTGCCATGGAGCATGCGCAGACCAATAACGCACACCATAACATTAATAATGTACGACCTTCTGTCCTGAATTGGCGCGATGTAGGACCATTTTTGAAAAGAAAAAAAGAAACTGTATTAAAAAATATAATAAAATCGTGTTCTGAAAAGTTTCCGAAGGTGAACTATTTCCTCTAAAGATGACTGAGATCCTGTTATGTTTTTGCGCCCTTCATATCTTTAGTTTCAGATGCGTAGTTATCTTCAGCAGCGTTTTGCTAACTCACGGTACGGCGGTACACAATCAACTGACACCGACGTGCGTTGGTGCGTCGGAACATTGTTCACCTCTGCTAGCAAATTCCTGTTTTCTCCTGAAACTTGTATTAGCGTTCCACAACTTTATCATTTTCTTATAAAGCAAGGGTGTGTACAAATTAGGCATTGTAAAAATTATAGCAACAGTATACAATGTCCTTGGAATCCAAAGGTTGATATATTTGATGGGTTCTGCTGACGGTACTCCCCGGACGACCGTGGTCGTCCAGTCCGATCCATCCATCCCCCCTCAGCTGTCCCGCGGACGACCGTGGCCTATCTCGCCAAGAAGGGTCATAACATGGAAAAATGGCACCAGCGTGCCAATTTGCCTGTCCTCAGCCAACTGAACGGCGTCATCACTGGCAACCTGGACTACAGGTCTGGCGTCGGAGACGTGCTTGGCTTCTGAGCCGGCCGCGAGGACTCAATGTGCCTCGTGTGCGGACCCTGGTGCCACGCTGTGTCTCGTGTGCGGACCCTGGTGAGTCGCTGTGTCTCGTGTGTGGGCTCTGGTGACTCTCTGTATCTCGTGTGTGGGTCCTGGTGACTGAATGACTCGTGTGCCGGGCCTGGTGACCAGCTGTCTCGTGAGCGGGCCCTGGTGAGTCGCTGTGTCTCATGTGCGGGCTCTGGTGACTCGATGTGTCTCGTGTTCGGGTTCTGGTGACTCTGAATGACTCGTGTGCAGGGCCTGGTAACATTTGTCGTCCAACCATCAGCTGAATGAGCTGCAATAATATGTCATGCCCTGAACATCAGAACTTGGCTACACCGGAGGCTACCACTGCCTCCTAGCTGTTAGGAGACGCCGGCTTCGGTGATCGGTGGCTTGAAGCGCTTATTTGAAATGTCTTATGGTGCTAGTGTGATGCAAGCCAGTAACATTGGAATTTCTTGGTGATCAAAATTACACGAGGCACAAACAAAGTTTTGTTACACCGAACTACCAGAGCCGGCACACGAGTCATACAGATTCACCAGGGCCCATACACGAGTCATACAGAGTCACCAGGGACTGCACACGAGTCATACAGAGTCACCAGGGACTGCACACGAGTCATACAGATTCACCAGGGACTGCACACGAGTCATACAGAGTCACCAGGGCCCATACACGAGTCATACAGAGTCACCAGGGCCCACACACGAGTCATACAGAGTCACCAGGGACTGCACACGAGTCATACAGATTCACCAGGGCCCATACACGAGTCATACAGAGTCACCAGGGCCCACACACGAGTCATACAAAGTCACCAGGGACTGCACACGAGTCATACAGAGTCACCAGGGACTGCACACGAGTCATACAGAGTCACCAGGGACTGCACACGAGTCATACAGATTCACCAGGGACTGCACACGAGTCATACAGATTCACCAGGGCCCATACACGAGTCATACAGAGTCACCAGGGCCCACACACGAGTCATACAGATTCACCAGGGACTGCACACGAGTCATACAGATTCACCAGGGACTGCACACGAGTCATACAGAGTCACCAGGGACTGCACACGAGTCATACAGATTCACCAGGGACTGCACACGAGTCATACAGAGTCACCAGGGACTGCACACGAGTCATACAGATTCACCAGGGCCCGCACACGAGTCATACAGATTCACCAGGGACTGCACACGAGTCATACAGAGTCACCAGGGACTGCACACGAGTCATACAGAGTCACCAGGGACTGCACACGAGTCATACAAAGTCACCAGGGACTGCACACGAGCCATACAGAGTCACCAGGGACTGCACACGAGTCATACAGATTCACCAGGGCCCATACACGAGTCATACAGAGTCACCAGGGACTGCACACGAGTCATACAGATTCACCAGGGACCCATACACGAGTCATACAGAGTCACCAGGGACTGCACACGAGTCATACAGATTCACCAGGGACTGCACACGAGTCATACAGATTCACCAGGGACTGCACACGAGTCATACAGATTCACCAGGGCCCACACACGAGTCATACAGATTCACCAGGGACTGCACACGAGTCATACAGATTCACCAGGGACTGCACACGAGTCATACAGATTCACCAGAGACTGCACACGAGTCATACAGATTCACCAGGACCCACACACGAGTCATACAAAGTCACCAGGGACTGCACACGAGTCATACAGATTCACCAGGGACTGCACACGAGTCATACAGATTCACCAGGGCCCATACACGAGTCATACAGAGTCACCAGGGACTGCACACGAGTCATACAGATTCACCAGGGACTGCACACGAGTCATACAGAGTCACCAGGGACTGCACACGAGTCATACAGAGTCACCAGGGACTGCACACGAGTCATACAGATTCACCAGGAACTGCACACGAGTCATACAGATTCACCAGGGACTGCACACGAGTCATACAGAGTCACCAGGACCCACACACGAGTCATACAAAGTCACCAGGGACTGCACACGAGCCATACAGAGTCACCAGGGACTGCACACGAGTCATACAGATTCACCAGGGCCCATACACGAGCCATACAGAGTCACCAGGGACTGCACACGAGTCATACAGATTCACCAGGGCCCATACACGAGTCATACAGAGTCACCAGGGACTGCACACGAGTCATACAGATTCACCAGGGACTGCACACGAGTCATACAGAGTCACCAGGGCCCACACACGAGTCATACAGATTCACCAGGGACTGCACACGAGTCATACAGATTCACCAGGGACTGCACACGAGTCATACAGAGTCACCAGGGACTGCACACGAGTCATACAGAGTCACCAGGGACTGCACACGAGTCATACAGAGTCACCAGGGCCCGCACACGAGTCATACAGATTCACCAGGGACTGCACACGAGTCATACAGAATCACCAGGACCCACACACGAGTCATACAAAGTCACCAGGGACTGCACACGAGCCATACAGAGTCACCAGGGACTGCACACGAGTCATACAGATTCACCAGGGCCCATACACGAGTCATACAGAGTCACCAGGGACTGCACACGAGTCATACAGATTCACCAGGGACCCATACACGAGTCATACAGAGTCACCAGGGACTGCACACGAGTCATACAGATTCACCAGGGCCCACACACGAGTCATACAGATTCACCAGGGACTGCACACGAGTCATACAGATTCACCAGGGACTGCACACGAGTCATACAGAGTCACCAGGGACTGCACACGAGTCATACAAAGTCACCAGGGACTGCACACGAGTCATACAGAGTCACCAGGGACTGCACACGAGTCATACAGATTCACCAGGACCCACACACGAGTCATACAAAGTCACCAGGGACTGCACACGGGTCATACAGATTCACCAGGGACTGCACACGAGTCATACAGATTCACCAGGGACTGCACACGAGTCATACAGAGTCACCAGGGACTGCACACGAGTCATACAGAGTCACCAGGGACTGCACACGAGTCATACAGATTCACCAGGGACTGCACACGAGTCATACAGATTCACCAGGGACTGCACACGAGTCATACAGAGTCACCAGGGACTGCACACGAGTCATACAGAGTCACCAGGGCCCATACACGAGTCATACAGATTCACCAGGGCCCATACACGAGTCATACAGAGTCACCAGGGACTGCACACGAGTCATACAGAGTCACCAGGGACTGCACACGAGTCATACAGATTCACCAGGGCCCATACACGAGTCATACAGATTCACCAGGGCCCACACACGAGTCATACAGATTCACCAGGGCCCATACACGAGTCATACAGATTCACCAGGGACTGCACACGAGTCATACAGAGTCACCAGGGACTGCACACGAGTCATACAGAGTCACCAGGGCCCATGCACGAGTCATACAGATTCACCAGGGACTGCACACGAGTCATACAGAGTCACCAGGGACTGCATACGAGTCATACAGAGTCACCAGGACCCACACACGAGTCATACAAAGTCACCAGGGACTCCACACGAGTCATACAGATTCACCAGGGCCCATACACGAGTCATACAGAGTCACCAGGGACTGCACACGAGTCATACAGATTCACCAGGGCCCATACACGAGTCATACAGAGTCACCAGGGACTGCACACGAGTCATACAGATTCACCAGGGACCCATACACGAGTCATACAGAGTCACCAGGGACTGCACACGAGTCATATAGATTCACCAGGGCCCACACACGAGTCATACAGATTCACCAGGGACTGCACACGAGTCATACAGATTCACCAGGGACTGCACACGAGTCATACAGAGTCACCAGGGACTGCACACGAGTCATACAGAGTCACCAGGGCCCACACACGAGTCATACAGATTCACCAGGGACTGCACACGAGTCATACAGATTCACCAGGGACTGCACACGAGTCATACAGATTCACCAGGGCCCATACACGAGTCATACAGAGTCACCAGGGACTGCACACGAGTCATACAGATTCACCAGGGACTGCACACGAGTCATACAAAGTCACCAGGGACTGCACACGAGTCATACAGAGTCACCAGGGCCCGCACACGAGTCATACAGATTCACCAGGGACTGCACACGAGTCATACAGATTCACCAGGGACTGCACACGAGTCATACAGAGTCACCAGGGCCCGCACACGAGCCATACAGAGTCACCAGGGACTGCACACGAGTCATACAGATTCACCAGGGACTGCACACGAGTCATACAAAGTCACCAGGTACTGCACACGAGTCATACAGATTCACCAGAGCCCGCACACGAGACACAGCGGGCACCGGGGCCCGCACACGAGACACAACGAGCCACCAGAGCCCACACACGAAATATAGCGAGTCACCAGAGCCTGCACACGAGACACAACGAGCCACCAGAGCCCACACACGAAATATAGCGAGTCACCAGAGCCTGCACACGAGACACAGCGAGTCACCAGAGCCCACACACGAGCCATACAGAGTCACCAGGGCCCGCACACGAGACTTTACGAGTCACCAGAGCTCGCACACGAGTCATACAGTCACCAGAGCCTACACACGAGACACAGTGAGTCACCAGGGCCCGCACACGATACACAGCGAGTCACTAGGCCCGCACACGAGACAGCTAGTCACCAAGGCCCGCACATGAGACACAGCGACTCACCAGGGCCCGCACACATGCCAACTGGTGGGCGTGAGCTGCAGAACGGGCACTGAGTGGTGGGCGTGTAGCTGCAGAACAGGCACTGAATAATCAAACCGGCATGGCTGTAATGGGCGGCATGGCTGCATGGCATGGCATGGCATGGTCGGCATGGCTGCATGGCACGGCTTGGCATGGGCCGCATGGCTGTAATGCGAGACAGCAGGTTCAGCGACCAAACCCGATAGGTAGTTACCGATAGGGAGTTACCTACCTACCGATGCTGAGCAGTGGACCTGCATTGCCTACCTACCGATGCTGAGCAGTGGACCTGCATTACCTACCTACCGATGCTGAGCAGTGGACCTGCATTACCTACCTACCGATGCTGAGCAGAGGACCTGCATTACCTACCTACCGGTGCTGAGCAGTGGACCTGCATTACCTACCTACCGGTGCTGAGCAGTAGACCTGCATTACCTACCTACCGGTGCTGAGCAGTGGATCTGCATTACCTACCTACCGATGCTGAGCAGTAGACCTGCATTACCTACCTACCGGTGCTGAGCAGTGGACCTGCATTACCTACCTACCGGTGCTGAGCAGTGGATCTGCATTACCTACCTACCGATGCTGAGCAGTAGACCTGCATTACCTACCTACCGGTGCTGAGCAGTGGACCTGCATTACCTACCTACCGGTGCTGAGCAGTGGACCTGTATTACCTACCTACCGGTGCTGAGCAGTGGACCTGCATCACCTACCTACCGATGCTGAGCAGTAGACCTGCATTACCTACCTACCGGTGCTGAGCAGTGGACCTGCATTGCCTACCTACCGATGCTGGCTACGCCCCTGATTACCTACCTACTGATGCTGAGCAGTGGACCTGCATTACCTACCTACCGGTGCTGAGCAGTGGATCTGCATTACCTACCTACCGGTGCTGAGCAGTGGACCTGCATTGCCTACCTACCGATGCTGAGCAGTGGACCTGCATTACCTACCTACCGGTGCTGAGCAGTGGACCTGCATTACCTACCTACCGATGCTAGCTACGCCCCTGATTACCTACCTACCGATGCTGAGCAATGGACCTGCATTACCTACCTACCGATGCTGAGCAGTGGACCTGCATTACCTGCCTACCGATGCTGGCTACGCCCCTGATTACCTACCTACCGATGCTGAGCAATGGACCTGCATTACCTACCTACCGATGCTGAGCAGTGGACCTGCATTACCTACCTACCGGTGCTGAGCAGTAGACCTGCATTACCTACCTACCGGTGCTGAGCAGTGGACCTGCATTACCTGCCTACCGATGCTGGCTACGCCCCTGATTACCTACCTACCGATGCTGAGCAGTGGACCTGCATTACCTACCTACCGATGCTGAGCAGTGGACCTGCATTACCTACCTACTGATGCTGAGCAGTGGACCTGCATTACCTACCTACCGTTGCTGAGCAGTGGACCTGCATTGCCTACCTACCGATGCTGAGCAGTGGACCTGCATCACCTACCTACCGGTGCTGAGCAGTGGACCTGCATTACCTACCTACCGATGCTGAGCAGTGGACCTGCATTACCTACCTACCGATGCTGAGCAGTGGACCTGCATTACCTACCTACCGGTGCTGAGCAGTGGACCTGCATTACCTGCCTACCGATGCTGAGCAGTGGACCTGCATTACCTACCTACCGATGCTGGCTACGCCCCTGATTACCTACCTACCGATGCTGAGCAGTGGACCTGCATTACCTACCTACCGATGCTGGCTACGCCCCTGATTACCTACCTACCGATGCTGAGCAGTGGACCTGCATTACCTACCTACCGATGCTGAGCAGTGGACCTGCATTACTTACCTACCGATACTGAGCAGTGGACCTGCATTACCTACCTACCGATGCTGAGCAGTGGACCTGCATTACCTGCCTACCGATGCTGAGCAGTGGACCTGCATAACCTACCTACCGATGCTGAGCAGTGGACCTGCATCACCTGCCTACCGATGCTGAGCAGTGGACCTGCATTACCTACCTACCGATGCTGAGCAGTGGACCTGCATTACCTACCTACCGATGCTGAGCAGTGGACCTGCATTGCCTGCCTACCGGTGCTGAGCAGTGGACCTGCATTACCTACCTACCAATGATGAGCAGTGGACCTGCATTACCTACCTACCGATGCTGAGCAGTGGACCTGTATTACATACTGGCACGTAGCCAAGGGGGCGGGTGGCGGGTGCGGACGCCCCCCCCCCCCCCCCCCCCCTCCCTGGAGGCCAGGAGGGCCCTTTTCGGCGGCGGAGAGCTCTTTTCGGCGCGCGCAGCGCGCCGAAAAGGGCCGACGAGCCCGCGCGAAGCGCTGTGTCATAGGCTCTTTACCACGCGTAGAGTGGTCTTTAGAGAGTTTAGAGCACTGCAGAGGCCCTTTAGGGCCCCAGGACCCTCTCTGAAAGATCTGAGTGCACCTTGGACGTTTAAAAGAGCCCTGTGCATGTCTGAGGGGCCCCTGACCAGACCAAAAGGGTCAGAGCGGATCAGAGGGCCCCTGAACACGTCGAATGGGCCCCTAGCCAGCACAGAGGGGCCCCTGAGCATGTCGGTAGGGCGACAAAGCAGCCAGCACAGTCCCTTGTCAGATCATAAGGGCCACTGAGCAGGTTTGGAGGGCCCTTGGACATACCCTAGAGTACCCCTGGGAAGTTCAAATGTGCAGGTCATAAGGGGCACCTGCTCAAATCGAAAGGGCACCTAGGTGGGTCAGAACGGCCCCTAAACATGCCGAATGGGCCCCTAGCCAGCATTGAAGGGCACCTGGGCAGGTCGAGAGGCCCCTGAGCATGTCGGCAGGGCGACAAAGCAGCCAGCACAGTCCCTTGCCAGGTCATAAGGGCCCCTGAGCAGGTTGGAGGGCCCTTGGACAGACCCCCGAGGGCCTCTGGGTAGTTCACAGGGCCCCTGTGCAAGTCAGAGAGGCCCCTGATCAGACTGAAAGGAACCCTAGGTGGGTCAGGACGGCCCCTGAACATGCCGAATGGGCCTCTAATCAGCACGGGGGACATGACAGGTTGGAGGGCCCTCGGAGCATGTCACAAGGCGACAAAGCAGCCAGCACAGTCCCTTGCTAGGTCGTAAGGGCCCCTTAGAAGGCTGGAGGGCCTCTGGACAGACCAGAGGGGCCCTGGAAAGTAAAAAATGCCCCTGTACATATCGGAGCGGCCCCTGTTCAGACAGAAATGGCCCCTGACCAGACCGAAAGGGCCCCTGGACGGGTAAGAAGGGTCCCTGAACATGCCGAATTGACCCCTAGTCAGCACGGAGGGGCCCCAGTGCAGGTCGGAGGGCCCCCTGAGCATGGCGGCAGGGCGACAAAGCAGCCAGCGCAGTCCGACCAGAAGAGTCGCTGGGCAGATCGGAGGGGCTCCTGGGCAAGTCAAAGGGGACCTAGCTAGACTGAAACGGTTCCTGGGCCTGTCGGAAGGGCCCTGGAACATGCCGGATGAGTTTCTAGTCAGACTGGAGAGGACCCTGGGCAGGTCGGAGGGGCCCCTGGGCATGTCGGCAGGGTGACAAAGCAGCCAGTTCATTCCCTGGCCAGGTCGTAAGGACCTCTGAACAGGCGGAATGGGCCCCTTGACACACAAGAGGGGCTTCTTGGAAGGTCAGAGGAGTCCCTGGTCAGACCGGAAGGGCCTAAAGCACGTAGAGATCCCATATGAAGATTTAATACAAAGAGGACTTACACCACAATAAAAATATTACAATCGGAGCTTTCGGGTATATTGTAACACCTTTCGTCAGCGATTAAGAGGCATTCGGTAACAGGTCATTGCTCGTCTTTAAGATGAGCAATGGCATGTTACCGAATGCCTCTTAATCGCTAAAGAAGGGTGTTACAGTATACCCGCTAGCTCCGATTTTAATTTGTCTTGCAGAGTAAGCCCTTTTTGTATTTAATATATATCACCCACTCCACATCATGTCTTCTCGCGGATCCCAGATGAGTCCCTGAGGCCTGAACAGGTCAGAAGGCCGCTGAAAAAGTTGGAGGGGCCCCTTGTCGATCTGAAAAGACCCTGGGTCTTTCAACAGTAAGAATGCAGTTGTCCAGGGAATAAAAATCAAAAAATTTCGACGCCGGCGGCGCAATTTAACTACAAATTCAATTAAATACAGGTTAGAAAAAACGGGCCGTTTCTTGGCGCAATTAATGTGTTATGTTGCTACTTTCCTATATAATTGGACAAAATAGTTCACTTTATCACTTTTTACCGAACTTTTAAAGGCACAATAACATTTGAAGAGGTCCGCACCACACGCTATGTGACGCATTGATGAGAATGCATATCCGGGGTATAAGACTCACACATTTTCGCGTCGCTCCGCGGTGCAATTTGTTCCAGGTCCAGGTCTTGAATTCCAGGTCTTGAGCTTTAAAAAAATAATATTCAAAGTTGGTATAGCTGATTTTAAATAGGTGTCGCTGGTTCCAAAGTGGATATGGCAGTTTGCTAACTCGAGCTCCTAAAAGTTGGTATGGCCCATGTCATACTGTTTCATGCGCGTATGGTCGTCTGCCATCGATGTGCACTGTCCCCTGAAAACTGTGACCCCACGTCGCCCACGCCGCCCGTGGTTGGAGGGTAACCACGAGCTGCGCAGTGTAATGCGTGAGCGCGACCGGGCCTACCGGGAATCGCACAGGTACGGTACGGAGACCGCCCTTATCGAGTATCGGCGGCTCCGAAACCGGGTTAAGAGTTGCTGTGCCCAGGCGAAACGCGACTTTCTGTGCGCGACCATGCTGTCTGATCGTGCAGGTTTCTGGCGCAGGATCCGTGAGTTTGCCCTTCGACCCACGAGAGGAGGAGGTGGCGGCGCCCAGGATATGCCGATGGACCGAGCTGACGACTTCAATCGCCATTTCGCCTCAGTCGGGCATAAGATAGCTGCCGAGCTGGCAGCCGGCTGCCATAGCGTGCCACCTCTCCCTCCGATACCACCGTGCGTGACCACAGCCCGGCTAGTCTTACAACCGGTGACCTTACCCATGCTTGCTAGAGCCTTGAAAGAACTGTCCTCATCTAGGGCGGTTGGACTCGATGGAGTGCCGCTACTTGCATTGAAAAACTGTTTCGCTGTCTTAGGGCCTCACTTGCTTCATCTCGTCAACACTTCTGTCATCACTTGCGTCTTCCCAAGTGACTGGAAAATTGACTCAGTTCTCCCTCTTCATAAATATGGGCCTCGCGACGCTCCTGGCAATTTTAGGCCGATATAGATTCTATCAGTGTTGTCAAAATTATGCGAGAAGGTTGTATGAACGCAGTTGTCGGCGCATCTCGTTTCCCACAGCATGTTGGCGCCTTCACAATACGCGTACAGGCCGTGCCACTCGACGGAGGACGCCGTGGTCGACGCTGTGAAATGGATGACGGGCCGGATCGACGCGGGACATGCCGTCGCCGTCACCTCCGTCGACCTTAGTAAAGCCTTTGACAGCGTTGACCACGATGTCCTCCGGGCCAAGCTACAGTGGTACGGCATCGATCTCCGATGGTTCCGGAGTTACCTCGATGGACGGCTGCAGGCGGTGAGAGGCGGATCACTATCCCTTCCCTTATCGCACGGCGTCCCTCAGGGGTCCCTCGTGGGCCCAATCCTCTTCAGCATCTTCACGAACAACCTTGCATCGTACCTTCCTGACGGGCGTCTGGTGTCCTACGCAGATGACACCCAGCTCCTCGACTCCGCCCTCCCAGCACACCTATCCCTACTCAAATCCCGACAGGAGGATACCATCATTGCGGTCCAATCCTACTTCACTGCTAACTCCTTAAAGATGAACCCTACCAAGACCACCCTCCTCCTTGTCGGTACTCCTCAAGCCCTTAAAAAGACTCCATCCTTTCAGCTCAACATCTCAAGCCACACACTCAATCCCTTGCCGTCCGTGAAGATGCTGGGGGTCACTTTGGACCGTAACTTGTCCTGGGAGCAGCAAATTTCAATTTAGTCAAAAAGTGCAACTCCATCCTGTTCTGTTTGTATAAAATTCGTCACCACCTCACACCCGAGACCCGCAAACTCCTTATTCAGACACACGTGTTCCCCCGCATACTGTACTTCCTCTCCGTCTGGGGCGGGGCCGCTGCTTGCCACCTCAGCCGGGTACAAAAGGTGGTAAATTTCGCGGCAAGGATCGTCTCGGGTTCGCGGAGTCGTGATCATATCTCACCGGTCGTGGAGTCGCTAGGCTGGCGTGGTATACGCGACCTCGTTGCGCGCCGCAACTGTATCGGCGTCTACAGAGCCTTAAACGATACCCGCGCCCCGACAGTGGTCCGATCGCTATTTACCCCTCGCACCGCTGTGAGTGAGCGCCTCACGCGGGCTGCAGTGGCTGGTGCTCTAGAGCTGCCCGCTTTCCGGCTATCCATGTCGCGCAGGGCTTTTTCCTATAGGGCGGCCTCGTCTTGGAACCACCTGACGCCGGCCGTTATGGCCTCCCGGAGCCTCGCCGTGCTAAAATCCCAACTAGAAAATTGTGACGACGGTGTGTGAAAGCTTGACTTCGTACGTCTTATTAACATAGTTACCATTATTTATTGTGTGTGTGCGATGCGTGTTTTAAATTGTCTATCGTGTTTTTCGTTGGTATCGCCCAACTTGTATCCCTTTCACTCGAATCGAACATTAAGCCATTTATATGGAATGATTCGCAAATACATGAATGAATGAATACTGCATTTTCCAGCCATGAAACGTGCCTTTTCGTCCGTTTTGTTTGGACCTTTTAACGCTTGGGAAGGGGCCCTTTCAGCGCTCAGGAAGGGGGCCCTTTGAGGCGCCCTCCCCCCCCCCCCCCCCCCCCTCGTGGACGAAATCCTGGCTACGCGCCTCATTACCTACCTACCGATGCTGAGCAGTGGACCTGCATTACCTACCTACCGATACTGAGCAGTAGACCTGCATTACCTACCTACCGATGCTGAGCAGTGGACCTGCATTACCTACCGACCGATGCTGAGCAGTGTACCTGCATTACCTACCTACCGATGCTGAGCAGTAGACCTGCATTACCTACCTACCGATGCTGAGCAGGTGACCTGCATTACCTACCTACCTATGCTGAGCAGTGGACCTGCATTACCTACCTACGTTACCTGTTTACCTGCCTCTTATCTGTTCCGTTACAGCGTTACCTGTTTCTTGGTTCCCCCCCGTTTTGTTTTGTTTCATTTAATCATGTTGGAGAGACGCTTTACTTTAAGCTTATGCTTTTGCGCCGATCCGCAATTGTCTGTTAATTTATATATCTTTTTGTTAAACAAAATAAACTGAAACTGAAACTGAAACCTACCGATGCTGAGCAGTGGACCTGCATTACCTACCTACCGATGCTGAGCAGTGGACCTGCATTACCTACCATATTGTAATAACTGGCGACCTTAACTGCAACCTTCTAGCGTCCGACAACGATATATGTAAATCGAGATTTAATCAGTTCCTAGACAGCCTGGCCCTGCACCAGCACGTGACTAGTCCCACATACGAGTCTGGATCTCTACTTGATGTGTTTGTGTCCAATACGGGAAATTTTTTGAGTGACGTATCTGTCTGCCCCTGTCCCTATAGTGATCACTGTATCATCCAAGCTAAATTGTCCATTCCCAAGCCTCGCCGTAAGCCGATTTTCATCTCATCTAGGCGCCTACATCGCATTAATATATCGGTTTTTCATGCTGCTCTCAGAGCCACTGACTGGAGTAGAGTGTTCTCACGCGTGGAAGTGTCAGACCAGTGGTCTGCATTCATAAATTGTCTCCTCCCCATCCTCGACCATCATGCACCTCTAAAACGTATCAAAATTCGCAACCCTTCCGCTCCCCCTGTATCTGACACCACTCGAAACCTGATGGCACAGCGTCGCAGACTTCTTGTCCATAGTGCTAGGACCCCTGAGTTCATTGCGCTTAACAAACAGGTCCGTTCTGCCATTCGTCACGATACAAGGCAGGACATCGCCAGGAGAGTGCGTGAGCTGGGTCCTACCACCATATTTCGGAATGTACGTCAAATCATCGCGGGCAAGAAGTCTGCCGACCGCATCGTGCCAGAGGCCACTCCTGACGAGCTAAACCAGTACTTTGTGGGCGTTGGTCCCCGGGTTGCGAGTGAGGTCCGGGCCAGGGGTGAGCCCCCCTCTCTCCCTGTCCGTCTACCTCGTGTCGGCACATGTGCCTTCAAACTACAGCCTATCTCTCTGTCCGCTCTCCGGTCCTTTCTCAACTCAATGAAAAATCCAGGGGCCTATGGTGCTGACGGCATCTCTATGCAGGTAATATAGCTTTGCTTTGCTGCTATCGGTTCCGTTTTACTCCATATCATCAATACTAGCCTATCTTCCGGCGAATACCCAGCGCCCTGGAAACATTCCATTATTCATCCAATACACAAAGCCGGCAGCCAGTCCGAAGCTTCCAATTTTCGCCCTATCTCCATTGTATCTGCCTTCCCAAAGCTCATTGAGCGTATTGTGCAGCGTCAGCTTTACTCATACATGTCGGATAACCACCTGTTCTCCTCATCCCAGCACGGGTTCCGCTCCCTGCTCTCTACTGAGACCGCCCTTCTGACTGTTTCTGATCACATCCTCTCTGCTATTGACCACCAGGAACTCACCCTTCTCTGTCTCCTCGATTTATCCAAGTGCTTTGATGTCATCGACCATTCTATTCTCCTCTCTAAACTACGTACATATAACATCGATCCCACCTGGTTTACATCATACCTCTGCAGTCACACTCAGTCTGTCCGTACGGCTAATGGGAGTGGGAACCTTCATTTATCCAGGCCTCTCCCCAACTCTATCGGAGTTTTTCAAGGCTCGTCTCTAGGGCCTTTACTTTTTCAAATATTTGCTAACGATATGTGCTTGTTCGCGGGGAATGCTCATGTGGTCCAGTACGCTGATGATACTCAAATTGTGTTATCCGGCAAAAAAACACCAACTCAATGATCTGGTCAGAAAATTGGAGGACACCCTGAGTGCGCTTGATACCTGGTTTCACTCTCATGGTCTCAAAGTAAATACAAGCAAGACCGAATTAATAGCGTTCGGATCCCGCCAAAATTGTCGCGACCTTCACCCTGTTGCTGTTCAGTTCCGTGAAGACATAGTACAAGAGAGCCCATACGTCAAAAATTTAGGCGTTCTGTTTGATAAGCACTTCACATGGGACTCACACGTGTCTTCCCTGGTAAAAAAATGTAGTGGTATCCTCATTGGACTACCGCCCGTGCGGCACAGCATCCCCCGCGAGCTGTTGCCACTTCTTGTAAATGCCTTGGTCGTTTCACATGTTCGGTACCGTTTAGCAGTATTTGGCAATGGCTCGCAGAGGAACATACAACGCCTTGACAAAATTCTAAATTTTGCCCTTCGAGTCATATCTGGCAAACGTAAATTGGATCACATCTCTGACGTGCGAGCTGAGCTTGGCTGGCCCACTGCCCAGCAGCTATACAGACAGCACTCCCTAAATCTACTACACAAAATTCGAAACACCGGGGAACCACAGGCTCTTGCTTCCCAGCTTCATGTCAATTCTGATCTCCGCTCCCGCTCTACGCGACAGAACTCTGACCTTGCCCTTCCACGCGTGAGGACAGAGGCTGGCAAGCGCCGCTTTCTATATCATGTTGTGCAAAATTACAATGAGCTGCCTTTAGCGACACGTCACTCAGCCATGCCCGCATTCAAAAGAGAGATGCAGAACATGCCTCAACCAGAGTAGCCTGATGTAAATAATGTAATGTGCGTGTGAGAGCATTGCAGTGTATGTGATGTAATGTGTATGTGAGAGTATTGAAGTATGTGCTGTATGGCAGTATGTGCTGTAGTGAAACTGTCATTTTATATTAGGATAAGTGTATCATTCGTGTTGTCCATGCTTTTATGTGGCCCCGGAATAGCCCGCTTCGGCGTGGATGGGGTCCAACGTCAAATACAAATACAAAATACCGATGCTGAGCAGTGGACCTGCATTACCTACCTACCGATGCTGGCTACGCCCCTGATTACCTACCTACCGATGTTGGATACGCCCCTGATTACCTACCTACCGATGCTGAGCAGTGGACCTGCATTAGATACCTACCGATGCTGTCTACGCCCCTGATTACCTACCTACTGATGCTGAGCAGTGGACCTGCATAACCTACCTACCGATGCTGAGCAGTGGACCTGCATAACCTACCTACCGATGCTGAGCAGTGGACCTGCATTACCTACCTACCGATGCTGAGCAGTGGACCTGCATTACCTACCTACCGATGCTGAGCAGTGGACCTGCATTACCTACCTACCGATGCTGAGCAGTGGACCTGCATTACCTACCTACCGGTGCTGAGCAGTGGACCTGCATTACCTACCTACCGATGCTGAGCAGTGGACCTGCATTGCCTACCTACCGATGCTGAGCAGTGGACCTGCATTACCTACCTACCGATGCTGAGCAGTGGACCTGCATTGCCTACCTACCGATGGTGAGCAGTGGACCTGCATTACCTACCTACCGATGCTGAGCAGTGGACCTGCATTGCCTACCTACCGATGGTGAGCAGTGGACCTGCATTACCTACCTACCGGTGCTGAGCAGTGGACCTGCATTACCTACCTACCGGTGCTGAGCAGTGGACCTGCATTGCCTACCTACCGATGCTGAGCAGTGGACCTGCATTACCTACCTACCGGCGCTGAGCAGTTGACATGCATTACCTACCTACCGATGCTGAGCAGTGGACCTGCATTACCTACCTACCGATGCTGAGCAGTGGACCTGCATTACCTACCTACCGATGCTGGCTACGCCCCTGTTTGCTTACCTACCAGTGCTGAGCAGTGGACCCGCATTACCAACCTACCGGTGCTGGCTACGCCCCAGATTACCTGCCTACCGATGCTGAGCAGTGGACCTGGATTACCAACCTACCGGTGATGAGCAGTGGACCTGCATTACCAACTTACCGGTGCTGGCTACGTCCCTGATTACCTGCCTACCGGTGCTGAGCAGTGGACCTGGATTACCTACCTACCGATGCTGAGCAGAGGACCTGCATTACCTACCTACCGATGATGAGCAGTGGACCTGCATTACCTACCTACCGGTGCTGAGCAGTGGTCCTGCATTACCTACCTACCGATGCTGTCTACGCCCTTGATTACCTACCTACCGGTGCTGAGCAGTGGACGTGCATTACCTACCTACCGTTACTGAGCAGTGGACCTGATTACCTACCTACCGATGCTAGCTACGCCCCTGATTACCTACCTACCGATGCTGAGCAGTGGACCTACATTACCTACCTACCGATGCTGAGCAGTGGACCTGCATTACCTACCTACCGGTGCTGAGCAGTGGACCTGCATTACCTACCTACCGATGATGAGCAGTGGACCTGCATTACCTACCTACCGGTGCTGAGCAGTGGACCTGTATTACCTACCTACCGGTGCTGAGCAGTGGACCTGCTTTACCTACCTACCGATGCTGAGAAGTGGACCTTCATTACCTGCCTACCGATGCTGAGCAGTGGACCTGCATTACCTACCTACCGATGCTGAGCAGTGGACCTTCATTACCTATCTACCGTTGCTGAGCAGTGGACCTGCATTACCTACCTACGGGTGCTGAGCAGTGGACCTGCATTACCTACCTACCGATGCTGATCAGTGGACCTGCATTACCTACCTACCGATGCTGAGCAGTGGATCTGCATTACCTACCTACTGATGCTAGGCAGTGGACCTGCACTACCTACCTACCGATGCTGAGCAGTGACCTGCATTACCTACCTACCGATGCTGGCTACGCCCTTGATTACCTACCTACCGGTGCTGAGCAGTGGACCTGCATTACCTACCTACCGATGCTGATCAGTGGACCTGCATTACCTACCTACCGATGCTGAGCAGTAGACCTGCATTACCTACCTACCAATGCTGGCTACGCCCCTGATTACCTACCTACCGGTGCTGGGCAGTGGACCTGCATTACCTACCTACCGATGATGAGCATTGAACCTGCATTACCTACCTACTGATGCTGAGCAGTGGACCTGCATTACCTACCTACCGATGCTGAGCAGTGGACCTGCATTACCTACCTACCGATGCTGAGCAGTGGACCTGCATTACCTACCTACCGGTGCTGAGCAGTGGACCTGCATTACCTACCGACCGATGCTGAGCAGTGGACCTGCATTACCTACCTACCGATGCTGAGCAGTGGACCTGCATTACCTACCTACCGATGCTGGCTACGCCCTTGATTACCTACCTACCGGTGCTGAGCAGTGGACCTGCATTACCTACCTACTTATGCTGAGCAGTGGACCTGCATTACCTACCTACCGATGCTGAGCAGTGGACCTGCATTACCTGCCTACCGATGCTGAGCAGTGGACCTGGATTACCTACCTACCGATGCTGAGCAGAGGACCTGCATTACCTACCTACCGATGATGAGCAGTGGACCTGCATTACCTACCTACCGGTGCTGAACAGTGGTCCTGCATTACCTACCTACCGATGCTGGCTACGCCCTTGATTACCTACCTACCGGTGCTGAGCAGTGGACCTGCATTACCTACCTACCGATGCAGAGCAGTGGACCTGATTACCTACCTACCGATGCTGGCTACGCCCCTGATTACCTACCTACCGATGCTAAGCAGTGGACCTGCATTACCTACCTACCGGTGCTGAGCAGTGGACCTGCATTACCTACCTACCGATGCTGAGCAGTGGACCTGCATTACCTACCTACCGGTGATGAGCAGTGGACCTGTATTACCTACCTACCGGTGCTGAGCAGTGGACCTGCTTTACCTACCTACCGATGCTGAGCAGTGGACCTTCATTACCTACCTACCGATGCTGAGCAGTGGACCTGCATTACCTACCTACCGATGCTGAGCAGTGGACCTTCATTACCTACCTACCGTTGCTGAGCAGTGGACCTGCATTACCTACCTACGGGTGCTGAGCAGTGGACCTGCATTACCTACCTACCGATGCTGAGCAGTGGACCTGCATTACCTACCTACCGATGCTGAGCAGTGGATCTGCATTACCTACCTACTGATGCTAGGCAGTGGACCTGCATTACCTACCTACCGATGCTGAGCAGTGGACCTGCATTGCCTACCTACCGATGCTGAGCAGTGGATCTGCATTGCCTACCTACCGATGCTGAGCAGTGGACCTGCATTACCTACCTACCGATGCTGAGCAGTGGACCTGCATTACCTACCTACCGATGCTGGCTACGCCCTTGATTACCTACTTACCGGTGCTGAGCAGTGGACCTGCATTACCTACCTACCGATGCTGATCAGTGGACCTGCATTACCTACCTACCGATGCTGAGCAGTAGACCTGCATTACCTACCTACCGATGCTGGCTACGCCCCTGATTACCTACCTACCCGTGCTGGGCAGTGGACCTGCATTACCTACCTACCGATGATGAGCAGTGGACCTGCATTACCTACCTACTGATGCTGAGCAATGGACCTGCATTACCTACCTACCGATGCTGAGCAGTGGACCTGCATTACCTACCTTCCGATGCTGAGCAGTGGACCTGCATTACCTACCTACCGGTGCTGAGCAGTGGACCTGCATTACTTACCAACCGATGATGAGCAGTGGACCTGCATTACCTACCTACCGATGCTGAGTAGTGGACCTGCATTGCCTACCTACCGATGCTGAGCAGTCGACCTTCACTACCTACCTGCCGATGCTGAGCAGTGGACCTGCATTACCTACCTACCGATGCTGAGCAGTGGACCTGCATTACCTACCTACCGATGCTGAGTAGTGGACCTTCATTACCTACCTACCGATGCTGAGCAGTGGACCTGCATTACCTACCTACCGGTGATGAGCAGTGGACCTGCATTACCTACCTACCTATGCTGAGCAGTGGACCTGCATTGCCTACCTACCGGTGCTGAGCAGTGGACCTGCATTACCTACCTACCGATGCTGAGCAATGGACCTGCATTACCTACCTACCGATGATGAGCAGTGGACCTGCATTACCTACCTACCGATGCTGAGCAGAGGACCTGCATTACCTACCTACCGATGCTGGCTACGCCCCTGATTACCTGCCTACCGGTGCTGAGCAGTGGACCTGCATTGCCTACCTACCGATGCTGAGCAGTGGACCTGCATTACCTACCTACCGATGCTGAGCAGTGGACCTGCATTGCCTACCTACCGGTGCTGAGCAGTGGACCTGCATTACCTACCTACTGATGCTGAGCAGTGGACCTACATTACCTACCTACCGGTGCTGAGCAGTGGACCTGCATTGCCTACCTACCGGTGCTGAGCAGTGGACCTGCATTACCTACCTACTGATGCTGGCTACGCCCCTGATTACCTACCTACCGATGCTGAGCAATGGACCTGCATCACCTACCTACCGATGATGAGCAGTGGACCTGCATTACCTACCTACCGATGCTGAGCAGAGGACCTGCATTAGCTACCTACCGATGCTGGCTACGCCCCTGATTACCCACCTACCGGTGCTGAGCAGTGGACCTGTATTACCTACCTACCGATGCTGAAAGTGGACCTGCATTACCTACCTACCGATGCTGAGCAGTGGACCTACATTGCCTACCTACCGATGCTGAGCAGTGGACCTGCATTGCCTACCTACCGATGCTGAGCAGTGGACCTGCATTACCTACCTACCGGTGCTGAGCAGTGGACCTGCATTACCTACCTACCGATGCTGAGCAGTGAACCTGCATTGCCTACCTACCGGTGCTGAGCAGTGGACCTGCATTGCCTACCTACCGATGCTGAGCAGTGGACCTGCATTACCTACCTTCCGATGCTGAGCAGTGGACCTGCATTACCTATCTACCGATGCTGGCTACGCCCCTGATTACCTACCTACCGATGCTGAGCAATGGACCTGCTTTACCTACCTACCGATGCTGAGCAGTGGACCTGCATTACCTACCTACCGATGCTGGCTACGCCCCTGATTGCCTACCTACCGATGCTGAGCAGTGGACCTGCATTACCTACCTACCGGCGCTGAGCAGTTGACATGCATTACCTACCTACCGATGCTGAGCAGTGGACCTGCATTACCTACCTACCGATGCTGAGCAGTGGACCTTCATTACCTACCTACCGTTGCTGAGCAGTGGACCTGCATTACCTACCTACGGGTGCTGAGCAGTGGACCTGCATTACCTACCTACCGATGCTGAGCAGTGGACCTGCATTACCTACCTACCGATGCTGAGCAGTGGATCTGCATTACCTACCTACTGATGCTGAGCAGAGGACCTGCATTACCTACCTACCGATGATGAGCAGTGGACCTGCATTACCTACCTACCGGTGCTGAGCAGTGGTCCTGCATTACCTACCTACCGATGCTGACTACGCCCTTGATTACCTACCTACCGGTGCTGAGCAGTGGACCTGCATTACCTACCTACCGATGCTGAGCAGTGGACCTGATTACCTACCTACCGATGCTAGCTACGCCCCTGATTACCTACCTACCGATACTGAGCAGTGGACCTGCATTACCTACCTACCGGTGCTGAGCAGTGGACCTGCATTACCTACCTACCGATGCTGAGCAGTGGACCTGCATTACCTACCTACCGGTGCTGAGCAGTGGACCTGTATTACCTACCTACCGGTGCTGAGCAGTGGACCTGCTTTACCTACCTACCGATGCTGAGCAGTGGACCTTCATTACCTACCTACCGATGCTGAGCAGTGGACCTGCATTACCTACCTACCGATGCTGAGCAGTGGACCTTCATTACCTACCTACCGTTGCTGAGCAGTGGACCTGCATTACCTACCTACGGGTGCTGAGCAGTGGACCTGCATTACCTACCTACCGATGCTGAGCAGTGGACCTGCATTACCTACCTACCGATGCTGAGCAGTGGATCTGCATTACCTACCTACTGATGCTAGGCAGTGGACCTGCATTACCTACCTACCGATGCTGAGCAGTGGACCTGCATTGCCTACCTACCGATGCTGAGCAGTGGATCTGCATTGCCTACCTGCCGATGCTGAGCAGTGGACCTGCACTACCTACCTACCGATGCTGAGCAGTGGACCTGCATTACCTACCTACCGATGCTGGCTACGCCCTTGATTACCTACCTACCGGTGCTGAGCAGTGGACCTGCATTACCTACCTACCAATGCTGAGCAGTAGACCTGCATTACCTACCTACCGATGCTGGCTACGCCCCTGATTACCTACCTACCGGTGCTGGGCAGTGGACCTGCATTACCTACCTACCGATGATGAGCAGTGGACCTGCATTACCTACCTACTGATGCTGAGCAGTGGACCTGCATTACCTACCTACCGATGCTGAGCAGTGGACCTGCATTACCTACCTACCGGTGCTGAGCAGTGGACCTGCATTGCCTACCTACCGGTGCTGAGCAGTGGACCTGCATTGCCTACTTACCGATGCTGAGTAGTGGACCTGCATTACCTACCTGCCGATGCTGAGCAGTGGACCTGCATTACCTATCTACCAATGCTGGCTACGCCCCTGATTACCTACCTACCGATGCTGAGCAATGGACCTGCATTACCTACCTACCGATGCTGAGCAGTGGACCTGCATTACCTACCTACCGATGCTGGCTACGCCCCTGATTACCTACCTACCGATGCTGAGCAGTGGACCTGCATTACCTACCTACCGATGCTGAGCAGTGGACCTGCATTACCTACCTACCGATGCTGGCTACGCCCCTGTTTACTTACCTACCGGTGCTGAGCAGTGGACCCGCATTACCAACTTACCGGTGCTGGCTACGCCCCTGATTACCTGCCTACCGATGCTGAGCAGTGGACCTGGATTACCAACCTACCGGTGCTGAGCAGTGGACCTGCATTACCAACTTACCGGTGCTGGCTACGTCCCTGATTACCTGCCTACCGATGCTCAGCAGTGGACCTGGATTACCTACCTACCGATGCTGAGCAGAGGACCTGCATTACCTACCTACCGATGCTGAGCAGTGGTCCTGAATTACCTACCTACCGATGCTGGCTACGCCCTTGATTACCTACCTATCGGTGCTGAGCAGTGGACCTGCATTACCTACCTACCGATGCTGAGCAGTGGACCTGCATTACCTACCTACCGATGCTAGCTACGCCCCTGATTACCTACCTACCGATGCTGAGCAGTGGACCTGCATTACCTACCTACCGGTGCTGAGCAGTGGACCTGCATTACCTACCTACCGATGCTGAGCAGTGGACCTGCATTACCTACCTACCGGTGCTGAGCAGTGGACCTGTATTACCTACCTACCGGTGCTGAGCAGTGGACCTGCTTTACCTACCTACCGATGCTGAGCAGTGGACCTTCATTACCTACCTACCGATGCTGAGCAGTGGACCTGCATTACCTACCTACCGATGCTGAGCAGTGGACCTTCATTACCTACCTACCGTTGCTGAGCAGTGGACCTGCATTGCCTACCTACGGGTGCTGAGCAGTGGACCTGCATTACCTACCTACCGATGCTGAGCAGTGGATCTGCATTACCTACCTACCGATGCTGAGCAGTGGATCTGCATTACCTACCTACTGATGCTAGGCAGTGGACCTGCATTACCTACCTACCGATGCTGAGCAGTGGACCTGCATTGCCTACCTACCGATGCTGAGCAGTGGATCTGCATTGCCTACCTACCGATGCTGAGCAGTGGACCTGCACTACCTACTTACCGATGCTGAGCAGTGGACCTGCATTACCTACCTACCGATGCTGGCTACGCCCTTGATTACCTACCTACCGGTGCTGAGCAGTGGACCTGCATTACCTACCTACCGATGCTGAGCAGTGGACCTGCATTACCTACCTACCGATGCTGAGCAGTAGACCTGCATTACCTACCTACCGATGCTGGCTACGCCCCTGATTACCTACCTACCGGTGCTGGGCAGTGGACCTACATTACCTACCTACCGATGATGAGCAGTGGACCTGCATTACCTACCTACTGATGCTGAGCAGTGGACCTGCATTACCTACCTACCGATGCTGAGCAGTGGACCTGCATTACCTACCTACCGATGCTGAGCAGTGGACCTGCATTACCTACCTACCGGTGCTGAGCAGTGGACCTGCATTACCTACCTACCGGTGCTGAGCAGTGGACCTGCATTACCTACCTACCGATGATGAGCAGTGGACCTGCATTACCTACCTACTGATGCTGAGCAGTGGACCTGCATTACCTACCTACCGATGCTGAGCAGTGGACCTGCATTACCTACCTACCGGTGCTGAGCAGTGGACCTGCATTACCTACCTACCGGTGCTGGGCAGTGGACCTACATTACCTACCTACCGATGATGAGCAGTGGACCTGCATTACCTACCTACTGATGCTGAGCAGTGGACCTGCATTACCTACCTACCGATGCTGAGCAGTGGACCTGCATTACCTACCTACCGGTGCTGAGCAGTGGACCTGCATTACCTACCTACCGGTGCTGAGCAGTGGACCTGCATTACCTACCTACCGGTGCTGAGCAGTGGACCTGCATAACCTACCTACCGATGCTGAGCAGTGGACCTGCATTACCTACCTACCGATGCTGGCTATACCCTTGATTACCTACCTACCGGTGCTGAGCAGTGGACCTGCATTACCTACCTACCGATGCTGAGCAGTGGACCTGCATAACCTGCCTACCGATGCTGAGCAGTGGACTTGGATTACCTACCTACCGATGCTGAGCAGAGGACCTGCATTACCTACCTACCGATCATGAGCAGTGGACCTGCATTACCTACCTACCGGTGCTGAGCAGTGGTCCTGCATTACCTACCTACCAATGCTGGCTACGCCCTTTATTGCCTACCTACCGGTGCTGAGCAGTGGACCTGCATTACCTACCTACCGATGCTGAGCAGTGGACCTTATTACCTACCTACCGATGCTGGCTACGCCCCTGATTACATACCTACCGATGCTGAGCAGTGGACCTGCATTACCTACCTACCGATGCTGAGCAGTGGACCTGCATTACCTACCTACCGGTGCTGAGCAGTGGACCTGTATTACCTACCTACCGGTGCTGAGCAGTGGACCTGCTTTACCTACCTACCGATGCTGAGCAGTGGACCTTCATTACCTACCTACCGATGCTGAGCAGTGGACCTGCATTACCTACCTACCGATGCTGAGCAGTGGACCTTCATTACCTACCTACCGTTGCTGAGCAGTGGACCTGCATTACCTACCTACGGGTGCTGAGCAGTGGACCTGCATTACCTACCTACCGATGCTGAGCAGTGGATCTGCATTACCTACCTACTGATGCTAGGCAGTGGACCTGCATTACCTACCTACCGATGCTGAGCAGTGGACCTGCATTGCCTACCTACCGATGCTGAGCAGTGGATCTGCATTGCCTACCTACCGATGCTGAGCAGTGGACCTGCATCACCTACCTACCGATGCTGAGCAGTGGACCTGCATTACCTACCTACCGATGCTGGCTACGCCCTTGATTACCTACCTACCGGTGCTGAGCAGTGGACCTGCATTACCTACCTACCGATGCTGATCAGTGGACCTGCATTACCTACCTACCGATGCTGAGCAGTAGACCTGCATTACCTACCTACCGATGCTGGCTACGCCCCTGAGTACCTACCTACCGGTGCTGGGCAGTGGACCTGCATTACCTACCTACCGATGATGAGCAGTGGACCTGCATTACCTACCTACTGATGCTGAGCAGTGGACCTGCATTACCTACCTACCGATGCTGAGCAGTGGACCTGCATTACCTACCTACCGATGCTGAGCAGTGGACCTGCATTACCTACCTACCGATGCTGGCTACGCCCTTGATTACCTACCTACCGGTGCTGAGCAGTGGACCTGCATTACCTACCTACTTATGCTGAGCAGTGGACCTGCATTACCTACCTACCGATGCTGAGCAGTGGACCTGCATTACCTACCTACCGGTGCTGAGCAGTGGACCTGCATTGCCTACCTACCGATGCTGGCTACGCCCCTGATTACCTACCTACCGATGCTGAGCAATGGACCTGCATTACCTACCTACCGATGATGAGCTGTGGACCTGCATTACCTACCTACCGATGCTGAGCAGAGGACCTGCATTACCTACCTACCGATGCTGGCTACGGCCCTGATTACCTACCTACCGGTTCTGAGCAGTGGACCTGTATTACCTACCTACCGATGCTGAGCAGTGGACCTGCATTACCTACCTACCGATGCTGAGTAGTGGACCTGCATTGCCTACCTACCGATGCTGAGCAGTCGACCTTCACTACCTACCTGCCGATGCTGAGCAGTGGACCTGCATTACCTACCTACCGATGCTGAGCAGTGGACCTGCATTACCTACCTACCGATGCTGAGCAGTGGACCTGCATTACCTACCTACCGATGATGAGCAGTGGACCTGCATTGCCTACCTACCGATGCTGAGCAATGGACCTGCATTACCTACCTACCGATGATGAGCAGTGGACCTGCATTACCTACCTACCGATGCTGAGCAGAGGACCTGCATTACCTACCTACCGATGCTGGCTACGCCCCTGATTACCTGCCTACCGGTGCTGAGCAGTGGACCTGCATTGCCTACCTACCGATGCTGAGCAGTGGACCTGCATTACCTACCTACCGATGCTGAGCAGTGGACCTGCATTGCCTACCTACCGGTGCTGAGCAGTGGACCTGCATTACCTACCTACTGATGATGAGCAGTGGACCTGCATTACCTACCTACCGGTGCTGAGCAGTGGACCTGCATTGCCTACCTACCGGTGCTGAGCAGTGGACCTGCATTACCTACCTACTGATGCTGGCTACGCCCCTGATTACCTACCTACCGATGCTGAGCAATGGACCTGCATTACCTACCTACCGATGATGAGCAGTGGACCTGCATTACCTACCTACCGATGCTGAGCAGAGGACCTGCATTAGCTACCTACCGATGCTGGCTACGGCCCTGATTACCTACCTACCGGTGCTGAGCAGTGGACCTGTATTACCTACCTACCGATGCTGAAAGTGGACCTGCATTACCTACCTACCGATGCTGAGCAGTGGACCTGCATTGCCTACCTACCGATGCTGAGCAGTGGACCTGCATTGCCTACCTACCGATGCTGAGCAGTGGACCTGCATTACCTACCTACCGATGCTGAGCAGTGGACCTGCATTACCTACCTACCGATGCTGAGCAGTGGACCTGCATTGCCTACCTACCGGTGCTGAGCAGTGGATCTGCATTGCCTACCTACCGATGCTGAGCAGTGGACCTGCATTACCTACCTACCGATGTTGAGCAGTGGACCTGCATTACCTACCTACCGATGCTGGCTACGCCCCTGATTACCTACCTACCGATGCTGAGCAATGGACCTGCATTACCTACCTACCGATGCTGAGCAGTGGAGCTGCATTACCTACCTACTGATGCTGGCTACGCCCCTGATTACCTACCTACCGATGCTGAGCAGTGGACCTGCATTGCCTAACTACCGATGATGAGCAGTGGACCTGCATTACCTACCTACCGGTGCTGAGCAATGGACCTGCATTACCTACCTACCGATGCTGAGCAGTGGAGCTGCATTACCTACCTACTGATGCTGGCTACGCCCCTGATTACCTACCTACCGATGCTGAGCAGTGGACCTGCATTACCTAACTACCGATGATGAGCAGTGGACCTGCATTACCTACCTACCGGTGCTGAGCAGTGGACCTGCATTACCTACCTACTGATGCTGAGCAGTGGACCTGCATTACCTACCTACCGATGCTGAGCAGTGGACCTGCATTACCTACCTACCGATGCTGAGCAGTGGACCTGCATTACCTACCTACCGATGATGAGCAGTGGACCTGCATTACCTACCTACCGGTGCTGAGCAGTGGACCAGCTCACCGATCGGTGCCCTCAGGCGCGATCTAGCCTATAGCTGTAGAGATTCATAACCATATGCCTATACTAAGATATTGAGGAAGAGAAAATAAAGATTTAAAGGATATACACTTCTCCTTAATCTAGCACCCACATGTACCTACCAGCCCTTTTCATCACAACTTGGTTTGTGGACCAAGCACCATATCCTCTTGGTACCAAGGCGCTAACTGGAACTCTCACCCTGTTCCGAGAGATATGGGGGCCGGAACGACTTTTCAAAGTGCCGCCGAGGGATTTGAACCCCGATCCCTGGCACAGAAAGCAGGTACCTTACCATTGTGCCAGAGTGCTCCTCTCACCACAACTTGTCAGCAAAAGTTGCAGGTGCAGTGCGACGATTTTTTATCTGATTAAATCACTTTCTCACAACCTAGTGTTGCGGCAGAAATAATGTAGATTGACATAGTATTGACTCCATTCCTTGTATAACTTCCATTCCTTTGTTCTAGAGCACTAACTGGAAGCAGACAGCTACATCTCCCCATGCACCAGTGATATCAGCCCGCAACATTAACACCAAGTATACTAGCAGTAACAAAGCTAGCATATAACCTATTCTGACCACACGCAACATTCTCCCCGGCAAGTTTCTTTCCAGGCACCTCCATATTTTGTCTGAGACCCTCGCTTAGTACCGCTTAGTAGGTACCGAGCAATCCATACCAACCTGAACTTGGAAGATACTAGGAAGACAAGACAAGAGCATGACGTTCATGGACACTTGAGCATAGCAGCTACTTACCCTAACCCACCAAGAACAAGAACAAGAACAACCTAAAGTAACCTCAAGTGCTACACATTTAAATGAATAATATACAAATATAAGACAATATGTTTTTCTTTTTAAAAAAAGCAATGGCGAATGGCAATTTTTTTTGGTTGTAATTATAATTTTATTTTCATTGTTTAAGGGAAATGTTCACCCTTTTCCACACAAATTGAGTTATTACTTTAAATCGATAGACGAAGCCAAAATATATTGTAAATTGATAATATGGCAAGGAAAGGGGACAAATATATGAGCTTTGGACCAATAAAAGAAGGAGAGGAAATGGGTAGTCACCTGCAAGCGAAATGAGAAAGGTACGTATTGAATTCCGGTTTGGCTGCTAAGACACGTACATTGTTAACATCAAATGTTTGACTTAATTATAGTTATATTGCTAATAGAAGTGTCGCCACAGAAAAACTTTTTGGTGAAATTATCATTTGAATTGGGATGATTTGCACAAGAATGCTTGGTATGTGTTAACTTGTCCGCCCCTGTAGCTCAGTGAGAGAACGCTGGACTTCTGACCTATCCCGGTAGTGGCAGCCCGGGTTCGAGTCGCTTCGGCGCTCGCTATTTATTCCTGACTGGGATGACCTGCGGCTGGTGGCAGCGGTCGCACTCAAGGTCAGGTGACGTCAGTGAGCAGGGCGGACCGTGTCCAGGTATCTCGGGCACGTAAAACTTTCGTCTCTAAATTCTGCCGGCCAACAGGAATTGCGCGATCGGGTGGTGAAGTCAGAACCTGCACAACAAGCTCTGCTAAGCGTGGGTCCTGACCTCGGAAATCCATCCATACAAAACATTCGGACTAAATTTATTATTAAAAAAAATAATAATAATAATAATAATAAAATGTGACAAATATGGTTACAAAACATAACTCATACGTAGAGGACGAGTAGCATGGATAATAACAAAGGCATCTGAAAGGCAACAACACGCGTTATAAGCAGACTGGTTAGTGATTCGACTCTGATTGAATCGATTGGTTTAATCCAAATTGCTTGAATAAAAAAATAATTGATTCACCACCAGATCTTCTGATTCATGAATCGTGATTGAATTTATGAAGAAAAAAATCAAGGCTGATTGAATCAAAAGATTTAACGATTCTTAATGATTGAAGTACACTGGTAAATTGTACAAATACATGCAGTCCCAGTGGCTACATTCATTTATACTAAAATAGTATCGCTGTAACAATGTTTTAATGATCATATATATGTATGTTTTCATTTGTAATTATTTTACATAAATTCACCACATATATTTAAATGTTGAATCAAATGTGAATTGATTAAAATCTTTGTTTTGATTCTTTGAATTGGAAAGAATCAATTCACAAAATTGTATCCGTGAATCGAGCGGTGATTGAATCATTCAGATTCCAAAATGAATCATGATTGAATCGTTCCCAAAAAGTGTAATCAATAACCAGTCTGGTTATAAGCAGTAAGTACAATGTCGACAAAGTCAAGGATACCATGTTTCATGGGATCCGCCGCCCTGGTAGGGGGGGGGGGGGATCCGCCGCCCTGTTGGGGAGGGGGCATGTCCCATGGAATTTTCGGAGTGCAAAATTGGGCATATGGAGTTGTGATATGCTAATGGTGTTTATATGTGTTGTATATTCCTACCACCAGGACTTCGTATAAAATATAGCGAAGTATTTTAAGATGTCGTGGTGAGAGAGTCAGAAAGAGCTCCGTTGACGCTCTTATCTCGAGTAATTTAGACTTTTGGATTTTTTGAAGGGTTGTGAACTATTCGCTGCGAATTGTGTACATATTGCGCATCGCGCAACGCTGGACCTCTAGTGAATTGTGAAAGATAACCCAGCGTAACTTGGACTCAATAAACAATAAGTCTTCGCAGGCTCTCGTATAGCGGTGATGAAAGCCATCTGAACAGTCGTTTAGGCCAAGAGTCATCTGAAGTAAGAACTAAAACTAATGTAATAGCGTACGTCTTAATTTGTTATAATGAGACGTAATATTTTAGAGAGTGGAGTAATATTAACCAGTAATTGGCGCCGTAGTTGGCGATGAACGAACGTGCGTGAAGGAAATATATGACGAATTTCAACTCCATCGGACAAGTAGTTTCTGAGATACAAAAAGGATGCGCACGTGCGCACGTGCATAGGCACGCCACCCCTGACTTGTGGGAAAGTGACGGCTGAGAGGTCCCTAACCGCATGCAAAATTTGAACACAACCGGCTCAGTCGTTCCTGAGATATGAATAGGGGTGTGCACGTGCGCACGTGCAGAAGCACCCCGCCCCTGACTTGTGGGAAGGCGGCGGTTGAGGGTTCCCTAACCACACACCAAATCTGCACACAATCGGCTCAGCCGTTCCAGAGTTTTTGCGATAAAACACTTTTCAACACCCTCACGCGGCACGCGCCACGTGCAGTGGTAGTCACTCATGTGAGTCGGCACTGGTCACAAACAGGGTAGGTTGAATGAGGCTACTCAGCAAAGAAGTCCGCTTGTCAATCGGACTTACGGTTGCAGAGATATAATCTCAAAAGCGTCGCCACGGGCCGGACCGGGCCGCTCATATTCAGATTTTTCCCATATACCACGGAAGGACAGGCGAGCGCGAAGCGCTCGCTCGTAATAAACGAAAATCCTTACTTTTCTTGCAACATTTTATTTGTTTTATAAATTTCTTCCGATTCTGTTTGATGAGATGGGTTTCCGAGATCAGAACCCAGAGTAACCTTAGCTTGTTGCGCGGGCCCTGACCCCACCATCCGATCATACAATTCCATTCATCGGCAGAATTTAGTGGCGAAAGTGCAACTTCCTCTAACGGCTGAGGACATTCCAACCGCCTCGCTGTCTTCATTTAAACTTGAACGTGGCCGTTGCCACCGGCCACAGGTCATCCCCGCCAGGAGAAAATAGCGAACACCTTGCCAGGGTGAGTCAGATTCGAAGCCCATCGCTCTCGCGGCCGAGCTACACGGGCGTTTACATTGCCCATTTTGGCAGCTGCACCAGCATTATAACTCACCAGTAACCGGGACAATTTCAATAACAGTTTTTGTTTTTACCAAATATCAAATGCTAAAAATGTATTACAAGGCCACCTATTATTCGCAGCGGTCGAATCCTTGCGAGCGCTTCACGCTCCTGCCTCCACCTTTTTGGTGGATATCTCGGTTCAAAGGTGAAAAACAGCCGTACGACGGATGGTTACCGAACAAGTAAAGTGCCATAGTACGTCCCCCCCCCGCAGTTGCTATGGTACACACTAAGGTCCGGCTGCTTTCTTCTCTAGCGTGTTTAACGGCGAATTAAGAAACGCCAATATATGCATTCAAACCGCATTACTGAGAGCTTCAAATTGATATATTGACGCATTGGCTCACCTTATCCATTGGCTGCTTTTAAGCAAAAATCCGTGTTTAGCGCTTTGCGGTGGTAACAACGGATTTTTGCTTAAAAGTAGCCAATGGATAAGGTGAGCCAATGCGTCAGTATATCAATTTGAAGCTCCCAGGAATGCGGTTTGAATGCATATACGGTCGTTTCTTAACCCGCGCGGCGCTGGGGGGGGGGTAAATTTTACCCCCCCTCCCGGATTTTCTCCATAACTTGACAACTATGACAGATATCAAAGTGAAACTTACGGTAGCTTATGGTGCATCAATTCTACGTCTTCTGCCATTTTTTTTTTTAATTTGTGAAAATTTGTGGCAGATAATGACGTTTTAGTGACGTCATGCCATGTCATTTTTGGTGAAAAAAGTTAAATGTTTGAAAAATCGTAGAAAATAGCGTATTACTGCAAATTGCAAATAAAAGGCGTCAAAAGAAGGGAAATAACATTGTCTTTGACATGGCTATCTCAGATTTTCAAAATTTTGGGTTTTTGACCCCCAAAAATGCAAAAACTTTTTTTCTTTCTTTTTTTTGAAGATTTTCAAAAAAAACGGAAGATATATTAGAGAACCGAGTATCCACGATGTTCAAACCAAATTTGAAAGCAATTTGTTTATTTTTGACTGACTTATGGCTCTCTAAGAACAAGTAACTCATGAGGTCATTTTTTTAAATTGCGTTTTTCGGGGCTTTTACTGACCAGATACAGACAAATGAATGCCACCACTGTATTTCGAAGACAAAACTAGTCTAGAAACATGCAATGTTTATTTAGATTAATCAATTTCAAATTTTGACCTTATTGTGACCTGACCTTGACCTGAGGACGATTATATGGTGTCAGGCCGTGAAAATGGCTGCTTCTATCGAATTATACGTGTAAAATAACCCATACAACATGTGTCGCATGGCTTTCGTAGATCCATGACCTTGTGTGACCTGACCTTTGACCTTTGCTTACAATTTCACTTTTACTTATGCGGGAAATGCATTATACACTCTGGAGCACTTTGTGAGATAATAGTTGCAATATAAGGCTTTGGATGGAAAGTATAGCCCCAAAAACTCAAATACTTACATTTTACATTTTACCTGACCGTGACCTGACATGTGACCTTATTTTAAGAATTTCGAGTATGCATTCGATTCTTCTCGTTGAGAGCTTGCGATCGCCGCATTGCGCGTCTCGCTGCGGTTATTGGTTCGGAAGATACGAGGGGGGGGGGTAAAATTTACCCCCCCAGCGCCGCGCGTTCGGCTGGAGACCCTTATGCGGGAAATGCATTATACACTCTGGAGCACTTTGTGAGATAATAGTTGCAATATAAGGCTTTGGATGGAAAGTATAGCCCCAAAAACTCAAATACTTACATTTTACATTTTACCTGACCGTGACCTGACATGTGACCTTATTTTAAGAATTTCGAGTATGCATTCGATTCTTCTCGTTGAGAGCTTGCGATCGCCGCATTGCGCGTCTCGCTGCGGTTATTGGTTCGGAAGATACGAGGGGGGGTAAAATTTACCCCCCCCCCCCCCCAGCGCCGCGCGTTCGGCTGGAGACCCCAGCGCCGCGCGGGTTAATGCACCGTTAAACATACGCTAGAGGAGAAAATAAGCCGGACCTTAGTGTGTACCACCATAGCAACTACGGGTGCCTGTACCTGATCTACTAAGTATGTTAGCCGGGACCCACCCCACAATCTATGGATAATCTTCATTTGTTATCTAAAATCCTAAAAATTCATGGAAAAATATTTTGCATACTATGTATATTCATTGAATTAACAAACCGTCGACTATGTAGTATTAAGAAAAATAAAATGCAGACCTCATTCATCAACCAATACAAACAAAACATTAATTTATATAACATTCATTTCATATACTGCGACATCCCAAACACGTTCATTAAGTAGCCCTTGACAGAATCTACTGGCACGTTAAAAATTATAGCTGTCGGCACAAATGGTCATCACGTTAGCGTGCCGTCTAACGCCATGCCATCATAAAATCGACGAACTACCGTACATATCTGACCTTATAAACAAACCCAGAGCTGTAGAGGTACCAGAGGTGGTGACGATAATAACGGTGGAAACGCATCGCAACTGCAGCGAGTAGACATGGACAGAGGAACCACCAGACGAGCCTGGCTGATACTATGGTACAGTTAACAGTGCTTCCACAAAGTTTCGTGTGTGTCTCTCGTGTACGCGACAGCATTCCGGCAGGCTCGCATTTAGGCTCACATTTAATCCAAGAGACAGCATCGCACACAAGATCTCGTGAAGACCGCACATCCCTGAAAACGTCTCACGATCCCGTCCAACAAAGACAATATCCCCACTTCCACAGAGGCAAACAAAGAGCGGCGTGAAACGGAGAATGCCAGGGTCACTGCGTCCCACCAACCAAGGCACAGAGAGCCACCAGGGCCGTCCGCCGGGCAGGGGGCCTCCAGGGTCCGCTCGTGAGGCAGGGGCATCCAGGGTCCGCTCGTGAGGCAGGGACATCCAGGGTCCGCTCGTGAGGCAGGGGCATCCAGGGTCCGCTCGTGAGGCAGGGACCTCCAGGGTCCGCTCGTGAGTCAGGGGCATCCAGGGTCCGCTCGTGAGGCAGGGGCCTCCAGGGCCCGCTCGTGAGGCAGGGGCTTCCAGGGTCCGCTCGTGAGGCAGGGGCCTTCAGGGCCCGCACACGACACACAGCCAGTCTCTCAGAAGCCACGCACGTCACCGGCGCCTTTCCTGTAGTCCATGTTGCCGGTGATAACGCCGTCCAGCTGGCTGAGAACGGGTACCGCGGATCGCCGGTCCCACCTCTCCATGTTATGTCCCTTGTCGGAGAGATAGGCCACGCTCGTCTACGGGACAGAGGCAGTCCTGTTAGCAGGGCACTGGGCACGAGCTGGCAGAGATGCAGAGATGCACACAGATCCAGATACAAATAGAAACGTCAAGTTCGTGAACCTATAGTGCTCGAGCTTGGTGCTGTCAATATATGAACATTATATAATCCAGCATTCCACTTGAAGGCGTGTGTACAGAAAATTCTTCCAAGACCTCCGTTCGTTTGGCGCATGATAAATTTGAAAGAATGTGTTAATTGTTCGAATTGGGTGCATGCCTGTTGACTATCAAATAATTAGACTAAACTAAACTCAGCCAAAATTAACCACGCTAAACTAAACTCAACTACATTAAACTAAACTTAACTACATTAAACTAAACTTAACTACATTAAACTAAACTTAACTACGCGAAACTAAACTAAACTAAATTTACCGCTGGGAAGTCGTCGTCATAGTTGAGCGTCATTGGGAACACCTGGTGATGGAACCTGGGGAAGTCGTTTGCTCGCTTCACGTCCTCGTCCAGGTATAGGTGACGGAACGCCGTCTGAAAAATAACACGTACAAACCTCAGCCCTTCAACTCTGAGCTACCACGGGTGGAATGGTTGTGCCAGACGACCTCGACATCTCGACTGGATGGCAGAAAATCACTGACAAGGTGTACCGTACATCGCGAAACCACGTTACTTCGAGTGACCTCAGATGTCTAAATATTACTGGTAGGCGAGTGTGAGTTTTCACCCCGATTCACAGACCGATTTCAAGATCGAACACAACCGACCGAATCGTGACGTCACTGAATCGGGACACACGGAGCCTCTGAACCTTTATCGGCCTCCTGGAGTAGTGGTTCTCAAGGTCAAGGTTGTGGTTCTCTCTTTTCAGTAACCAGAATGCTACCCGTTACCCTTCCCGAACCGTTATCCCGCTTCCACCATTGGGGCCGTTCCAGGACAGACCGATCAGTGCCTTACACCCTCATATTTAAAACAAAAATGTATAAGGTTGGGTCTATAGGGTAGTCGTAGGCCCTGAAGACGACTGTGCAAGTATTTTGCCTCGCCGAGAAACGGTCACCGAGTCCCCGGCAATGTCGAGAGGTTACGCTGCAGGCCTTTCTTTGATGGCTCATAACTTGTAGTTAGACTACCGGAAACATTGAAAGCGATATATTACTGAACTCGCAATGATGCGAGAAAACTTTTGGCTATCTAAAAAGTGCTTTTTGTGACCTTGTGACCTTTTCTAACGTCCTTGACCTTTCCCCAGTCGAAACCTGTATTTTTACTCGAAGCCAAATAGAGTTTAATCAATTACCTTTCGATAAAAAGTGTTTATAGCCTATTAAATGCCCCTTTTTATCCTCACAAAAAAAAACGTATAGGTATAATCCCGTGCGTTCCAGGACTGATCGACCAGTGCCTTACACCCTCACGGTGTAAGGCACCTCATATTTAAAAAAAATAAAAAAATATTGGGTCTATAGGGTATTCGTAGGCCCTGAAGACGACTGTGGAAATATTTTGCCTCGCCGAGCAACGGTCACCGAATTATAGCCTCCGGCAATGTCGAGAGGTCACACTGTAGGGCTTTCTTTGATGGTTCATAACTTGTAGTTAAGACTACCGGAAACCTTAAAAACGATATATCACTGAACTCGCAATGATGCAGGGAAACTATTGGCTATCTCAAAACTTTTGATTTGTGATTTTTATTTTATTTTGTGACATTGTGACCTTTTCTAACGTGACCAATCACGTTATAAATATATATATATATATATATATATATATATATATATATATATATATATATATATATATATATATATATATATATATAATATATATATATATATATATATATATATATATATATATATATATATATATATATATATATATATATATATATATATATATATATATATATATATATATATATATATATATATATATATATATATATATATATATATATATATATATATATATATATATATAATATATATATATATATATATATATATATATATATATATATATATACATATATACATATATACATATATACATATATACATATATACATATATACATATATACATATATACATATATACATATATACATATATACATATATACATATATACATATATACATATATACATATATACATATATACATATATACACATATACACATATACACATATACACATATACACATATACACATATACACATATACACATATACACATATACACATATACATACATACATACATACATACATACATACATACATACATACATACATACATACATACATACATACATACATACATACATACATACATACATACATACATACATACATACATACATACATACATACATACATACATACATACATACATACATACATACATACATACATACATACATACATACATACATACATACATACATACATACATACATACATACATACATACATACATACATACATACATACATACATACATACATACATACATACATACATACATACATACATACATACATACATACATACATACATACATACATACATACATACATACATACATACATACATACATACATACATACATACATACATACATACATACATACATACATACATACATACATACATACATACATACATACATACATACATACATACATACATACATACATACATACATACATACATACATACATACATACATACATACATACATACATACATACATACATACATACATACATACATACATACATACATACATACATACATACATACATACATACATACATACATACATACATACATACATACATACATACATACATACATACATACATACATACATACATACATACATACATACATACATACATACATACATACATACATACATACATACATACATACATACATACATACATACATACATACATACATACATATATACATATATACATATATACATATATACATATATACATATATACATATATACATATATACATATATACATATATACATATATACATATATACATATATACATATATACACATATACACATATACACATATACATAATATACATATATACATATAATACATATATACATATATACATATATACATATATACATATATACATATATACATATATACATATATACATATATACATATATACATATATACATATATACGT